>OX578276.1:85667605-85727605 GCA_951217055.1 Gerris lacustris | reverse complement strand
CAAGGTTCAATAGTTACTCTAGTAGGTTCAATAGTAACTATTGAACCTTGAGTGAGATAGTTACTCAAAGTATGTTAAATTCTACATTCTTTGTAATATATTTATCACAACCACATGTTCTCTGTCTTACATTTCTCTGATACAAACGTCATCTCAGTTCTAGAAAAAACCAGGAAAATTATTAAAAAGTTCATTTTTAAAACGGTTTGCATCTAAATACATTTCAATTAGTGATAAAAATCAGAACATCATGTATAATTTGACTATTGAAAATAGCTTTTACCTTCTCGAAAAAAGAAACGGTGTAAACATATTAAAAATATTACAAATATGAATGCCAACTCTTAAAATTTTTTAAAAAAATATAATTTTTGGTTATAAGCTTTGACAGGACAAGCGTAGGAGTTTAAAGTGGGTGTGAAAAGTGCCCCCCCCCCTTCTATCTCGCATATATAAAGTGCATGCAATCTTCGACCAAAAGTAAAGATACCACTTTTTGGAAATTTCGAGAAAAAAAAAAAATATTATATTTACAATTTTTTTTTTTTTTTTTCTTCTTTTTTTTTATAATTATGCTCTTTTTGATGTATTTATATGATTATAGTCCGGTTAAGTGGCAAAAAATACTTTATCAGAAGTTTGTTTATATGTTTTAAGAATATCATATATATATATATATATATATGGTTCAAAGTAACATTTTAAAAAGCACCATCAAATGGCACTACTTACACAATACAGTGTTGCCTACGGACCCTCGCTGTGTGCTGACCAGCACACTGTCTATTTATTATTCTATTATTTTTTACTGCAAACCCCACACACGCAACTTATCATTAACTTCGTTAACATCTGCGTCATGCCAGTAAATTAATGTACCTATAGGCGCGACGTGACGCATTCACTGCGTCGTGGATATAAAAAGTATATAACCTGGAAATACCTCTGGATCTTGTTGTGAACCACAATCTTCATCCAATTTACGACCTAAAAATATTTTTTCAAGAACCACTCTTTTAAACTAAGAACCACAACTTTTAAGTAAGCCCAGATTACAGGACCTGGTTCATTACATTGATCTTCCAAAATCAAAAGCTCAATTGCTATAAATGTTCATACAATCAGAGGATTATTGTAGTGAGGTATAACTTAGTACTGAGGTTAAATATAACGTATAGATAAATTGATGAAAAGAAATACGTGTGGTGTCGCGGGACTCCCGGTAGGAACGAAGTTCCTTACATTTTTCATTAAATATAAATTATAAAATCACACTGCTAAGTACGTATACATTGCTAACTACTTATACATGGCAGAGTTAGAAAAGAGACAAAATTAAAAGTAACGAACTGTTTATACCTCACAGAGTTAAGGCAAAATTAAAAGAAAATTATTATTTGTAAAATTAAAGCAAGCATCTTACTATAAATATAAATTAAATATAAGAAAAAAGTTGATCATGATGAGTTTATAGTGAAAGAGTATGTTTGTTAAAGGAGTTTGGATTGAAATAGGACTGTTTTCTACCTACCCGGCCAATTAATTTAAAATATTATAAAATAATCTCTTCCCTACTCTACAGCTTCTGCTTGTATCAGGGTGAAATTTTACATGATTATATTTTATTTATTTCCAAATCAAAGTGACATTTTTGACATAAGTATATAACAAAAATAATCAAAACAAGTCAAGTAACAGGCTTCCTTAATAACACTTATTCCCGTCTTTTTTCCAAGCGTTTACGCGAGCGTTGCGCGTGAACGCTTGGGCAGATAACGTTTTCCGACGAACTCAGCCTGGGCATTGGTAAAATGAACATGTGTACCAAATTTCATCTAACTCGGTGAGCTTTTACTCAAGTTATCGTCATCTGTAGATTTCGTGACGGATTTTGCGTGACGGTGATTTT
Source organism: Gerris lacustris (assembly GCA_951217055.1). Classification (NCBI taxonomy): domain Eukaryota; kingdom Metazoa; phylum Arthropoda; class Insecta; order Hemiptera; family Gerridae; genus Gerris; species Gerris lacustris. The sequence continues at coordinate 85,725,696 of OX578276.1, read as the reverse complement.
GTGACGGTTATTTTGTGACGGTTATTATGTGACGGTTATTATGTGACGGTGATTTTGGTCGTTTTTTTCGGATTCACTCCCGGGCTCCAGAACGTGCCATAAGGAACTTCGTTCCAAACGGCGATCTAATAGGGATGCCATTTTGCCTGGCTTTCAAAAATAATAGGAACGAGTGTTTTTTTGTTACCCGATTATTCTTCTGAATTATTTCACGGGTGGAAGCTGAGCAAACCAGTTAGAAGCTCATAATATGAGTTTTCTCATTTTTTACCTTCTTTAAATAGAACATGTCTTTTAGTCCTCCTCTTTAGAGTTAGTTGATTTTTTCCTCCGTGGCATTGCCTTTTTTGCATACGTATATCATCAGATCACCACCACATCTCTCCCATATTTTTTATAATATGAATTGATAAGGAAGATTGAACAAAAAACTAAACAATATATAAGATTACATACATTTTATTTCAGCTAAATGGTAAATAAACATTTAATAAAGCAATTTAATTCAATTTAAAAAGTTTTTCATCCTTACAAATACAAAATCATATAACAATTTAAAAAAATTAAATAGATATATATGTATTAAATATAAAGAGGGTTGTTTCAAAGTTTAAAGAAACTATATTTTGTGAAATGGAAACATTATTTCTGTTTTATTCTTATGTCACGGTTTTTCAAAAATAAAATAAATTATAATATGATAATAAAGTCTAAGCCTATTTTAATATTAGTTGTCAAATACCAGTTGCAAATTATGATGAACGAATTGAATACAAAGTAGAGTTCTCTAGTATTATAAATAAAATTTAAATCAGATTATATTATATTATATAATTTTTTACAAATTCTTTTATATTTAAGTGAGTAAAAAGTAAAACAAAAATAATATTTCAATTTTACAAAATATAATTTTAATTATATTATTTAGCAAAGGTTATATCTTGGACAGAACAAAATATACAACATTTATTTATTCATTAAACAATTTTTTAATGATACTAGAGGGCCCGCCCTTGGACCTTCGCACAATTTGACAATTTAACATTTTACAATTTGACACATTTGTTAGTTTACAAAACAGTTTTAATATAGAAGATTTTATTTTACTACGTTTTTATTAGCTTGCTTTCTTGCTTGTACAAATCTTGCAATCGACTTTTAACTAACATCCTGAGTAGGTAGACATTTAAAACTTTTAGGATAGCTCAGAACACGATGACAATGCATTATTTTAATACTTTTAGCCATATTTCAGCAGAATTTAATTCGTTTTCAGCAAATTTTGGTGTATGGAAAGTTAGTTCGGAAAAAACCGCAAGATTTTTTATTTGTTTTGACAAGGCCCATTTTTACAATCTTTATTTTGATGGGTTTCAAATTTATAGTTTTTTATTTAGCCAACAGAAAATTTAAAAACGAAGTACATAGAAAGTTCTTTAAGCGAATTTTTGAAGAAAATTAGCTTGGATTAGCTTTACAATTCTTGTAATCCGAATTTTTGAAAATTGTCCCTATGGAAATCCGTTTTAGACCATTCTTAATCGATTCCTGAAATTTAACACTTTTTTTTATGTATGTATGTATGTATATTTGTATATATTTATGTATGTGTCACTCCAGAGGAAAGCTCACGCTAGGAGGCACTTGAAAAAATTCAAACAAATTTTAAAATGTCAATAATATCAAAAGAAAGGATGAGTTCGTTGGCCAGAATTTTGAATTTAATTTAGGGGTCAAATTTTGACAATTTAGGGTCAAATATAGCATAAAACGTGTTTTTTCCTTTTCAACCCCCTCTTATATAAAAATATGACAAAATTGTACATAACAATGTACTCTTAAAGAGCTTTCCAACGATATGCATCTTGAAGGGTAAATACTATTTTGACATTCGACCCCGAAACCCTGTGTTCTAATTTTTTTTTTCACCCATCCAAATTCTAAACCAAAATTTTCCTATATTATCATAAATAACCAATAATACACAGATTTCTTTGAAAATTCGCTCATTAAGTCATGGTGTATGACTGGACTTTTTTTTATCTTGTAATTATTTCTATATCAAATTAAAGTTTCAGAATCCTTTTTTTTAATTTTTTTTTTTTGAAATTATTAAATAAACGAATTTTATAATAAATGCTTTCACATAAAATGATTTTTTTGCGATACACTTAGAGTTATAATAATTATTGTATTGCTTAAAAGTGTGTTTTTCTAAATAATTATAAAGATATCTTCAAATGTATGTGAATCCCATTATATTCTAATACTCGCCATGTTAATTGTAAACTTATTTCAACTTGAAATCCCATCGTAATTTGTCATTTTTGTCTTATTATGTTATCAAGGAAATTGCTCACTTTTCATAACTAGTTCAAAAAGAACCTAACCACGACTCTATGGTCAGCAGAATTAGTGATTCCCTATCGACGCTACTACCTTTGTATAATTAAAATTAACGAACTTCTCCCCTCTTCGAATACTCCCTCCTAAAATTTAAAACCTACATTGTTATAATTATTAAAATTAATGATTATTCAAATGGCACGATAAACTATATAATTTTTGGTTGTTACAGTTTAAATTGGGTAAACGTGTTTATTAATGGGATTTTCCATGTACAATGATTCTAGTTCTATAGACCGGTACAGGCACAGGATAAGGTTGGGGAACTGGAACTGGAATATTACGAATAACGTTATAGGGTACCGGTTTCTCTACTGGATAGGGAACTGTTCTTTCTACTGGTATTGTAACCGTCCTCTCGAGAGGAACTGGCACGGGTATCTGAATAGGAAGTGGCTGACGGATCTTCAAGGGAACAGGGTAACTCACTGGCACTTGATAAGGAACAGGATAATGGGCACCGCTATGACCACCTGAGTTTCCTCCGGCACCATTCCAAGGATGGGCCGAATTTAGGTTTTGATAACCGCTGTGACCACCTGAATTTCCTCCAGCTCCATACCAAGGATAAGCCGAATTTAGGTTTTGATAATGCTGGTTAAGTCCACCGAGTTGAAAGTTGGTTTGATAACCTCCTGATGAGTAGCTTCCACTCTGATAAGGTGATGAGTAGCCAATGCCCGAGCTTGGACTAATGCTATCGATACCACGCCATTCCTCTTCATCACTATTTTCACTTACGTCATAGTTGTCACTCCTTCTAAATACAACGAAATTAAAATTTTATTAATTATTTTTTCTAAAATAATAAATTAGAGAAAGTAAGGAGTCCACTCGGGTGAGTGGACTCCATTGACTTCAGTATTAATGCACTAAAACTAATTATATTTTTATTTATAGCCAAGACAGCTCGTAGAGTAAAAGTAAAGTGATTTTTTGAGAGAGCTGGAGTTAAGTTTGAAAAACAAAAATTGCATGAAACCTGTTTACCTACAACATGAAATTTAAAATTTGAAGTTAAGAAAGTTAAACATATTTTTTATTTATTATATATTGGGGCTATTATCCAAAGTTTTATAAAGTTATTAAATTTATTTATAAATAATTAATTCTCAAAATAGGAAGGAATAATTTCAAACATTAAAATGAAGTATTATTAAAAAATGTGTCACAATGTTATTAAAATAATTATTAGTTTGTAGTGCTAAAAACAATATCAATTATACTTACTTTGATATTTTTGTGGCTTTATTCCCTTCATCGACTCCTGCATCGACTTCTGCATTGCCCGCCAGGGTCAACTGGCTGTTAATTATTACTGCAAGGATCAATCCATACACAACCTGCAAGTGTAATAGACATATTTCATATTTATTCAACCATATTTATTAACCTAATGTATATTTATTTATTTTATATATGCATGTTATTTGTTACGTTGGTTCTAAAGTATGTTAAAAGTTATTCCTCGATCAGTTCAATCTTTAATTAGGAACATTTTTAATCTCTTTGAGTTTCGATCCCCAGATTATTATATATTATGATTCTGGTTTTGTAAGGGAGAGTTACTTTAACCTTAAAGACCTTATTGTAAAGTCAATTGATTTGTCGATAATTTTCTTCCCACAAATATCAAAATTGTATTTATTTATTTTATCTGCGTAGGATATTGATGTTTTCTTCAGTCATATATTTATATAAGGTATCAGAGATCGGTGGGTCGTGCAAAATGTCGTCTGAGTCCCCAGTTCTGGTCATTGATTTTATATCATATTACCTATATCATATCAACTAAATAAAAGTGTAATTTACTCCTTTATTTTTGGTAGGTCGAGTTTTATGTAACTTACATTTTAGTGGATTTCAAAAAGTTTTAATCACTATATTTATTAAATTGAGCTCTGGGAAATAAATATAACTAATAAATCTCTATATTTAGTCTTATTAGAATTCATAATCAAACAAAGCGAGACAATTTAGGAACGCGGCAGCGTTCCGCCCCGCCAAGTCAAAAAGTAAAAATTTCACAAAAGCTGCCAGTGTATATATACTGTAGGTGACAAACTGTGGTTTTTGAGGGTCTGCAGCGTGGAATACATACAAGCTACCGAAATAATTTTTTAATATCTTTAAAGGCCGTGTCCTGTAGATCAAAATAAAAAAAAAGAAATGTCGAAATCGGTCAAGTAGAAGTAGAGAAAAATAGGTTTGAAAATGGTAGTTTTGATGACTTCTTATTCTTATTCTTCCTTCATTTTACGTTGACGCACCTACAGCCTAAACTACATCAAAAGAATTAAGAATAGTGCCTTCCTAGATAAAAAAAAGAAGATAACTCATCCCTACGCTGAACGCGGAGCGAGAAACCAAGCTAGCGAACAGTCACTTTAACGTTGACGCACCTACAGCCAAAACTACTGAACCGATTTTAATAAATGAGGGCTTTTTGGATTCGTCTAGAGCCCTAGTGCATCCCCCCCCCCCTAAAATCAATCAACTTATTCCTACGCTGAATGTGGAGCGAGAAACCAAGCTAGCAAACAGTCTAAAATGGGTAGAAACCAAGTAAGCGTCATGCGAAGTAGTGAGCCTATATTATATTATTACATATAAAAAATAATATAGTATATATATCATTGCATATATATATATATATATATATATATATATATATATATATATATATATATATATATATATATATATATATATACACAATTTGCGAGAGACACCAAGGGATGTGCCACGCAAGCGTGACACATAGGAACTGTTCCAACACCAGACACAACGTCATTAAGATGTTGGCTCGGCATTATGCCATGTCCTGCATCGTTTCGTCGCGTCCGACTCATCAGGGGCCCGACGATGCCCACCCAACTCTGGACCTATACTACATCAAGAAGATCAGATATAGGACTTATCAGAGACGAGGGTGCTCTCATACCGCCATTCTTGCTTGGCTGGCAAAACACATCAGCAGAGCAATACCGTGTTTTTGCACACTGCAATAGGCTACACAATTTGCGAGAGACACCAAGGGATGTGCCACGCAAGCGTGACACATAGGAACTGTTCCAACACCAGACACAACGTCATTAAGATGTTGGCTCGGCATTATGCCATGTCCTGCATCGTTTCGTCGCGTCCGACTCATCAGGGGCCCGACGATGCCCACCCAACTCTGGACCTATACTACATCAAGAAGATCAGATATAGGACTTATCAGAGACGAGGGTGCTCTCATACCGCCATTCTTGCTTGGCTGGCAAAACACATCAGCAGAGCAATACCGTGTTTTTGCACACTGCAATAGGCTACACAATTTGCGAGAGACACCAAGGGATGTGCCACGCAAGCGTGACACATAGGAACTGTTCCAACACCAGACACAACGTCATTAAGATGTTGGCTCGGCATTATGCCATGTCCTGCATCGTTTCGTCGCGTCCGACTCATCAGGGGCCCGACGATGCCCACCAAAAACACGGTATTGCTCTGCTGATGTGTTTTGCCAGCCAAGCAAGAATGGCGGTATGAGAGCACCCTCGTCTCTGATAAGTCCTATATCTGATCTTCTTGATGTAGTATAGGTCCAGAGTTAGGTGGGCATCGTCGGGCCCCTGATGAGTCGGACGCGACGAAACGATGCAGGACATGGCATAATGCCGAGCCAACATCTTAATGACTTTGTGTTTGGTGTTGGAACAGTTCCTATGTGTCACGCTTGCGTGGCATCCCTTGGTGTCTCTCGCAAATTGTGTAGCCTATTGCAGTGTGCAAAAACACGGTATTGCTCTGCTGATATATATATATATATATATATATATATATATATATATATATATATAATAATAATAATCATAATCATAATCATAACAATAAATATTAAAATATATGTGTAATAATAATATATATTATTGTAACTCTACCATTAGTTACTTTTAACATATATACTTTTAATTAAGGTATGTATAATTAAGACAATATTAAGGGGTCACTTTGTTACTTATATAAGGTCAGGATACAGCTGGATATGCGCAAATGATAGCAACGTTAGTGTATCTAGGTGGCCAAATGCTGCTAAAAATCTTTATATGCTGCTACTATAAGAATGTTAAGTTCTTTCAATGTCATAGGTCTCGTAGTTCTCCAATCTCCATAAACCTTGTCCAGCTCTTAACTTCACTTTTATTTGACTCTAATGTGTGGGAATAAACAGTTTAGAGAATCCTTCCTTAGGGACCGTACAAAAAGTCATGAAATCTGACCAAAAACCACTTGTGTGGTAAAAAAACACCCCGCCAAGTCTGTGGTCCAAAAAAGTTGTGAAATCAACTTTCTGTCCCGCCAAGTGATGTTGGCACTTCCTCCTGGCCCAACACTGTCAACTTAGATATTTATCAGCTTCTTCTCCTTGGCGGTGTGAGGATAGCCTTTTAACAGTGTTGTTGAAGGCTCTTCTCGATGCCACAATGATCATTGCTGTAAATCTTTCCCATTATCAAAAAGCAAATAAAATAGAAATAAGTAATATACAAATTAAGCTTTCAAGGAATGACCCCATGCAACTACTACTTTCTTGTAGAGGATGCGTGGAATACATCCAGTTAACTTTGAGTAGTACTGCAGGCACACCGCCAAGGAAAAGAAGCTGATAAATATCTAAGTTGACAGTGTTGGGCCAGGAGGAAGTGCCAACATCACTTGGCGGGACAGAAAGTTGATTTCACAACTTTTTTGGACCACAGACTTGGCGGGGTGTTTTTTTACCACACAAGTGGTTTTTGGTCAGATTAGTATTTTGTCTTCCCAACGCTATTGAAGATAGCAAGTACGAACCATTTAACCTAGCAGTTTGTCCCTTATTTTGACCCATTTTACATTTACATTTTACCACCAAAAGGAGTATGGTTTGGTAATTAGTGAACCATTTATTAGTGTACCAATGAGCCTGTAATGCCCTCGATTCTTAGATGTAAATCAGAGCACGTTGGCACTAGGTCGAGTCATTGGCCTGGCAGACGGGAAAAGTTACTTTAGGGCAAGTCTAGAATGCACGCTGGTTCCGAATCAGGTTCAGGCTCCGAAAAGAGGCACGTGATATGTCAGCTTGATGAAAGCAGGTAATGGCCACAGTGGAGGCAGATAGAAATACGCGCTGTCGTAATGTAACGTAAACAAAACAAGGAGTTATCACATGTAGTTATAGCGTGCTTTTTTATGGCCTCAGCTCAGAGGGTGTTCATTTAAAATTAAAACCAGAAAGAATTGCTGTTTATGAAATTAATACGTTAAGGAGTGCATAGGGGAATACCTACACTTGTTTGAGCAGAAAAAATTATAGTGAACACGGAATGTTTCTTCCAATATTTAGGATGGAAGTAGAGACATTCTACTAAATTTTCTTTTAATAGGTTAAGAAATACTTTCGTGATAAGCGTTTCTTCATTTATTATATTAATATTAACAATAAATCGAAACGAAGAATCAAAGACAAGAAGTATTTTTATATAACCACAAGAAAAAAGTTTCCTAAACAACTACAAACAACATAGAAAAACAGTAGTGTGTAGTTTCATCACAGTCCATGAACGCTGATAACAGTCAGAATCTGAAACAAGATTGATCTAAACATTTCGCTAAATTCTCTGACTCCGAACGCTGCACGTGAGACCAGTTGCATGCTTCTACTACGGCCACCCTGCCTTAACTACACGGTTAAATTTCGCGCTTGTTTTCTGAGTCTGAACCTGATTCGGAACCATCATGCATTGTGCCCGTACCCTTTATTAGCCCCACGGTCAAACATACTCTTTTTGCGGTTTCGTTAAATTAATTTATAGTATTTTTGTGTGATTTTAATTTCCCTGTAACTAAATGTATATAAAAAGTGCATTGTTATGCTTATATTATAAACTATTTAAGAAGTAAGAATGTAAATAAATATAACATTAATATTTTAACAATCATATTTATATCATAACATTAATATTTTTATAATAGTAAATAAATATTTTAACAATCATTAAAATATGTGTATGTAAAAATGTTATTTTATTTCATTATACTGTTGAAAAGCTTTATATTTGTATATTTTATATTCTCTTCTTATTCTATTGGAATTTCAAAAAATTGTTGGATGCTGCTTTAGCTTGAAATAATTTAGATCTTAAATTATATGTATAGAGTTATTTATTTTATTTTATCAAATTTAAGCAATATTTTTTTAAAAAAAGTATACTTACAGAGAAGAATTATTAATAAAAATCATGCTACATGAATTTAACGCATCATTTAAAAATAGCGTTTAAACATTTAGAAGAAAATTCAAAATTGACAATTTATAAAAAGAACTTTGCAGGAGTGTTTAAACAAAAGTGAGAAAAAATATGATGTAATTACTTCTCTAGTATTAGTTTTTTTTAAATTTTATCATTGTGCTTTGCGGTTTGTTTTAGAGGTATTATATAATCTTAATAGATGTAATGGAGTTATGAGGTGATGTAACGCATTTAAATATATTATATTTAAGGTAATTTAACACAATCAATAATTTCATTAATCACGCTAACAAATTATGGAGACAGAATCAGTATTAAATATAATAAATATTGACTGTTACACTAACTAATGCATAGGTAGAAAGTTTTTATCACATTATCATTTAAGAGATAGGGGTTATAGCCTTCATAAAATATATTAGGTAATTAATCCTGTGCTATTACCTCTATATATATAATCAATGATTCATAATATCCTTTAATGGCTTTGCTCAACAATAGACAAATGTTCTATTGCCCATTAAGCTATTAGATCAACTAATAATTTTCTTAATATTCATCTCTCTTTTTGTTTCTTGGAGAAGAGGAAGTATTTTGACCTACCAATATCATAAAAATTAAGTACCAATCACACATTTCCAATTATCTATTATAAAATTTCAGAATAGCTGGAAGAAATTGACTTTCTAATAGCTTATGGGAAAGAAGATGTTTTTGTAAAAAACACCCTCTTGTTAATTCTACATCAAAAAACTATGTTTACAAAGACTCGAAGATCCATTATGTTTTTAAGGTCTGTAGCAATCACGAGGACTCCTAATATATTCTTGACCTGTCAGTCTGTCTGTAACGAATCTGATCTCCAAAAGCTGCCAACATAAAAGATTGAAACTTTGCATTTATGTTATGTGTATAATAACCCAGGCTTATCTGTACAGAAGACGTATTTATAAGCTCTAAAAGATTATCCCCCAAAGACTAGGGGTAGATTTTTAGTTATAGCTAAAATACACTTTTAAATGGCCACAGTCTTGAATCGGCTGGACCAATTATATTGGAACGAACTCGTCCAAATTGTTAAATTGCCTGTGGGCCATTTTTGCTTGAGCTGAAAACACATACTTGGCCAATTTAAAAATTCTTTGTTTGTTATATTTTAAGATTTTGATTGAGTATCCAACTTACTTGAATGCTCAAAATGTAGACATATATAGTATTATATATTTACAAAATAAATCAAGAGTTACATAATGAGATTTAATTATAAATTAATGCTTTATGTGAAAGACGTTTCTAGTAATATGCTTGATATAAAAAAACTATAGGTAAGCAATGTGTCATTTTAATAAGAAAGATTATAATACAGAATTTATTTAATTAAAAGTTTCAAAGCGTAAATCCTAACAATTATTTTATTTTATTTTTTTTTTATTTTTAAATAAATAAATTGGATTACAACTATTATTTGTTGATATTACTTTTAAAGACAAATAAAAGAAGAGAACAGAAAATAGCTTTAATACTTTACTGTAATAAAAGCATTCCAACATAGTTTTAATTATGTTTTTATATTGGTTATAAAACATTAGTCTGACTAGTAGTATTCAATAAAGGACAGAAATGTTTTATGTCTCTCTAACCATTTCTTCTCGTATCTCCGAGCTCTTAGATATATTTAATTAAATAATCAATATATTAAATAATTTAACAAAAACTTATGAAGCATACTAATGCTCTCTTAGGGCTAATTGAAAATTCAAAATATTAAAAAAAAAAAACTTGCGCTAGTAGAGAACTTCGAAACTATAAGTATTATTTTAATCTAATTAATAGAATTTTATATTGGAATTATTGTGATTGATCTTTATTAAGTATTGAGCTCAAATATTGCAAACATACACTCCCGCTCGTCCGCACACGTACACCAGATAATTGTTTAGTTCAATTTGAAAACCCACCGCGTTAATTTCCGTTTCAATCCCCTTCTTCTAAACAATGATAATATTTCCTGTTTATATTTTTATTTCCTAATATGTTCTTCCTTTACCTTTTATATCATATCAATCTTTTCTAATATTAATTTGTATTATATCATATGTACAGTACAGTACATATTATTTGCTCAAAAAGAACAAGAGGCTAAGAAACGAAAATTACTTACAAAAGGAAATGAAACCCAAACAAAAACACTGGTGTAAAAAAATAAGTCAAGGCTCACGTAAAGAGTTGTGAGATCATTGGTTTAGCCAAATCTTCCCCTGTCTAAGTAAGTTCTACTCCGCCTAATTTATCCAAAACAAGTAAATGAAGTTGTTTGTCTGTCCCCGTTTCTATTCTCTGTCCCTCATCAACTAAAATATTTTTTTTCTCAAATGACTTTACACTATTACTTTTTGGGAATGAATATGTTAGAGTTTATGAGGGACTGGGAACAGAGTACAAGAGAGTTAAGTTTGTGTATTATTGCAAGTCGTCACGATGCTAATACCTCTTATTAAATTTCCAGCAGCGGAATCCAAAAGATATACTTCACGTCCTCCAATGCCTCGACGGAAAAATTTAGATTGTTGTTAATAAATTTCGATTGTTCAATCACTGAAGCCATCAAATTCACTTAAAATTTAAGTAAAAATGGCAGAGTTTGTAGTAAAAAATAGCATGCTTATACTTACTTCTTTATGAGAATTCATCTTGGACATCTTATCCTCTGAAGCAGAATCCAAACTATTGGTGGTGGAGCTCGTCTTCGCTTAAATATATCAAGAAATCTCTCGTTTGTCCAACTTTATACTTTCACTACAGAGTCTCATCCAGTTCTCTTCAATTATTTGTCCAAAGTATCAGTAAGGGAAGGGACCTTTTTCTAGAATATAAGTACATTTCATTTTTTTATGTGTCTATATAATTAAGGAAAGAGAAAGAAATATTTGAAGTTTTTTTTTTATCCAGGAAGTTACTGTTGACTGTTCATGAAGGAATGCTGTATATTTTCTTATTTTTTTCTGTATCAATATCACAAATGCAATTTGATATTGAACTTTTTTTCAGCCCCAGATTATTTTCTATTAAATAGAAGTTACAAATGTAGTAAAGCCTATAATAATTATTTCGTAACCTTAAACTACTCAGTAGCGGAGGCGAAAGTATAAGTAGTAATATATATATGTTTAATTACTTCATAATAATTTGATATTTCATCTGTTTTTAAGTACATGAATTTGAGCAAGACTTTTATATCTAACCTTGATAATGTTATTTTAATTTTTCATTTCACAGTTTGTTCGTTTTAATTAACGAATAAATATTTTTACGCAATTTAGTACTAAGATTAATGAAACATAACATTTTATTTATTTCATTTTCCAATTCTTGTTAATACATTTATTATTCTAGACATAACCTGGTCTACACTAGTTGCATTGTGATTTGAGAGCTGAACCAGGATAGGCAAGGACTTAAGTCCATATAACGAACGTTCTTCCAGAAGGGATCGAGAAACTTTTATCCCTAGTTTACAGGAAGGAGCTCATTGCACCCATCAGTTGGCAATTACTGTTTAATATATGACTCAGCTGCCTAATTCTACTCATCAGCTAATTTCTAATTCTATAATTGAATTTTAAATTATTACTATCTATCATTCAATGTTAACGAGATTAAACTTATTTTTAGTGAATTGTTGATGTTATATTTAACGAGTTTGTTTTTTATTTAAAATAAATAAGAAAATATTACTTTTTTTTTGTAGAAATAATTTAAAATAAAACTTCAATTATTTTATTTCTCTCTTTTGTAGATAAAATCTTCTATGTACCTAGGAAGTAAAAATCAATTGTGTCCGAGCGATAATTAACTCCCGAGGTGTAGCCGAACATTATGGTTCCCTCGGCTTTACCTTAGGAACCTACCTCATCGCTCAGGGTACAATGACATACTTTACACCTTTGGTGCGTAAATAACTATTAAAATATCTAAAACTAAGTGTTGTTTTTTTTATACATAATATTATAAAGCCACATGGCTAACTCACTCACTGACATTAATGCTTGGGCACTTCCAGAATAGCAAGAAACTTGAAATTTGGCATACTTGTAGCTTTTGCCATGCAATCGCCGGAAATATTCTAATAATAATTTTACAGTTGATAGATCACTAAACTTCTGAGAAATTTTGGCGTTGAAATTCAAAATAAATTGTAAAAAATCACGACCTTTGACAGGTAAGAGAAGATGGGGACCATTTAAATAATTTAATACGGCAAAGATTTCGCTGCAGGGCAGAGCGACCTCGATTAGCACCCACTGCAGTGGGTTCCAAGTTTCCAGTCATGTCGCCCGCGCCTTGCGCCTCAGTCACCGAATACTACAAACCATCACTACGTGACACTAAAAATATAAGCCTGGGACATATCTACAGTTTTCAGTTAGTTGGACCTATACTGTGATCGTTCGTAGTGCATGGTTTATATAAGCGTGTTTTTCATTTTTTTAAATATTTCAATTCTTAACTTCTAGCTTTTATGGCGTTCAAAGTTGTAGAACGATTTGACTTCTGATTTGAGCGTTCAAATCTCACATAAATACTTGTTTTAAAGTACTTGATTTTTTATAAATTCGTCCTATGTGCTAAGAACATGATTTTTCCGCTTGCCGTGTCTCGTGAATACTTTTTTTTTTGGGTTGAATATAATTTGATAGGAAATTATTTTACTAAGCGAGAATATCTAGATTCTATCCCTTCCCCTTATTTCTATACCCCCTCCCCTTTGATAAGATAATTTGCTAATATCCTAAATTAGTAATTGATTCCGACTACTGAAGAAAAATTCTTAAAAGGTAACTTTCCGGGAAAAGCAGCGGTATATTCCTTCCGAGCTACCAAAACGTTTTATAGCCTATATTACCCGCAGAATTGAGATTAACATTTTACCCAAGAACCACTAAAATCTATTCAGCCGTTTGGACGTGATTTAGTGGAAATACAAAATTTGAGCTTAATCGGATAAATGTACAGACATAATACTTATTAGTTTGTTATAATATATAGATATATTTTTCCATTTTACCCCCCTACATGTACATAACAACAATTACTGTTCGGAACCGTAAGTGCCAAATGTATTGATGTATAATATTTAGTTTCATTTTTGTTTAATTCGTTTATTTTGTGAAAAATAACACCGGCACCACGGCAACCGAATTATTTTATGATGACAACCGAAAAAAAGTAAAACGGCATTCGCTTTCGAGAAGCTGAGAAGAACCGGCGAATAGTCAGATATTTGTAAATAAAATAAATATATTTCTCTAAAAGGGTCAACTCATTGTTGTAGCGACAATTACTGTACTCTGAAAGAGCATTTTAACAGTATGCATCATGAAGAGTTTTCATTACTTTGACACTTGTACCTTGTACCCCGGGCCCCTGTGTACCAAAGTTTTAATTTCGTAATCTCATGTAGGCAGTGACCTTGACCTTGTTTTGAAGGAAAAATGTGTAAATATTCGTCAAATTGGGATAAAACTGTAGATTTGTATAAAAGACATACCCTCATACAGACACTCTTCTTTTTATAAAAGATGTAGCTATATTATTCCATTTTACCCCCCTCCTAAATGAAAATATTACAAAACTGAACATAACAACAATTACTGAACTTTTAAAGAGCTTTTCAACAAAATTGCTTCATGAAGGGTATTCATTACTTTGACCCCATATCATCAAATCATCAAATTGGGATAAAATTGTATATTTGTATAAAAGATATACTATCATACGGATACTCTTCTTTTTTTATAAGATATAGCTATATGCTTCCATTTTACCCCCCTTCTAAGTGAAAATATGATAAAACTGTACATAACAACAATTACTATACTCTTAAAGAGCTTTTCAACAATATACATCATAAAGGGTATTAATTACTTTGACCCCGTATTCATTACTTGTACCCCGTACCTCTGTGTACCAATATTTAAATTTTACAAATTCTTGTAGACAGTGATTTTCCCCTTGCTTTGAAGGTTAAGTATGCAAATTTTCATAGAGATCGGACTAAAACTGTAGATTTGTATAAAGAACATACACAAAATTATATATATATGGCCACCATCTTGAATCAAAACGCCCGATTGGTAAACCATTTATCAAAAGTTTCTACTTTTATAAAAGGAAGCTAACTTCTAAATTTCGAGGTTCTAGTGCAATTGGATCCGGAGATATCGTCTTATTATTATCAGTTCGCAATTGCTTGGTGCTCAATGATATTTATAGTTGTGAAGTTCGCAATTTTTTTTCTGTTTTTGGGCAAAAAAGTTTAACTTGTATACTAAATTTGAAATCTCTAGCTACAGTAGGTTGACTCCAATAGGATCCGATACAATAGGTCGAAGATTTGATCCAAGATGCGACGGTCGGATGAACCACCAAAAGCGTAAGGGATTTTAGGATGACCTCGAAACCCTAAAGCCACACTAAGTAGCTATTTTACGACTAGTATTTTTACGTGGAATTTGAAATCCTGTCAAAAAGAATAAAGATTTTTTATTCTGATACTTTTTTTTAATTATATTAATTTATTATTACGTTTTTATTAATTATTCTTATATTAAATTAATGACCCAATTTATGACTCTCTAAATCTAAAACCACGTTAGCTGGTTCAATAGTAATTGTATCAATTCAAAAAGCTGGTCGGAGGCTTTATTGTGTGGCTCTTTTCAGGCTCTCGACAGGCTTGAAATTAATTATTTTCTTTTAGACTGCTATAAAATAAAACAAATCTTAAAAACAAGTCTTTTAATGTTTGAACTAAAAGTAATTTATTTTGAATCAAAACCATTGAAGATTTATTTCTTAGATAAATATATTACCCCCCCCCCCCCCCTACCCCCCCCCCCCCCCCTCGTACCTAATGTAATGCCAATCAGTACCATGCAAGTAGCTACACTAATGATATAAATGAAGGACGGAAAAATAAATAAAATAATCTTTTAAATAGCAGCAATTACTGGGAATTGAAAAAATAAAAATACAGTTTGAACTACTAAGTTCAATGAAAGCAACGAAATGTAATTAATTACTTTAATAGTTAAAGTAAGGAAAAGCACTTAATTACTGTCGAATAAAGCTGAAAAAAAGTTGATTTAATTGCTGTAATAATACTTAATTTAATTTATAATTATATCCTAAGAAGAAAATGTAATTTTACTTGGCTCATCATCTGAATGGGTTAATCTCATTTTTAAATGCTATCTTATAAAATAAAGATTATACACTGGTGATGAAGAACTTACTCTGCATGATACGAGATTTCTAGCAAATCACAGTAGTAATTGTCACACTTCAAAATTTTATAACGAACCCGTAGGAATGTTAACTTTAAAAAATGTTATTTAATTAAAAAAAAACATAAAGCCAACCACAATAAGTTCTCTTAGCTACTGTAATTAATTTTTCATACTAAATGTATTTGTTTTAAAGTAGATACTATTTTTATTTCAATTTTTTACTTTGCAATAGTTCCTATTTAATTTTCCTTCGTATTAAAAATAAATTGATGCTTAAAAGAGTCAATAAATAATAAATTTTAAGTTTCTCATTAATTAATTATGCTTTTAATTATTTTATTTCTACCCAGAATATTTCATAAAGAGCGTTAAATACCAAGAAATATTCAATATACGAGTACATTCAAATAAAACAGTCTGCCAATCGGTGCAGCACATAGCTTCCACGCGTCCTATCGAGTATACTTTACCGAACGACTTTAGAACTACTAGACTACTTTAGACACTACTTAGAACTACTTTAGACCATATCACATGGTTACTACGTTCACATATACTTTACCTTCGGTAAGCTTGGAAGCAATAAACCAGGAAAACAATTGGACAAATTTCAAAATAATGGGATGTAAAAGTATAAAATCAATAAAGATAAAATCACGTGTATTACACACACTTTTTACCTCTTTTTTCTTATAAAATAGGGGTGCGTATTATACGCGAGCGAAAGCAATTACATACCTACTGATTTTTCCAACTTGACTATTTGCCATTATAGGCAGGTGGTAAATAATTATTGATAAATAATGATTGTGTGTTGATTTTAATAATCAAATCTTTATATTATGTGTCTAACTCATTTTATTGTAAATTAAACCGGATAAATTAAAACAATTTATTTTTTCTTCGGAAATTCGTTTAAACCCTTCGATTTTAACATTTTAAAATACCGCAGCCTGATTACCGAGAACTATTTTTAATTAATTTTTGTCATCTACGAATTATTTGAATGGCTTCATTTTAAAGCGTCCTATGGATCCAGGAGGTTTCGTAACAAATATACCTATAAACCTACTACAACTTTTTTTTTTCCTCTTAAAAATGCCTAAATAACAATAAAAGAAACATATTGAAATATTTTGCCCAAGCATAACATTATCCCTGAATTTCGAGTGCATAGCATATGGGATTTTGTATTTTTTCTGAAATTTCTACCCTAAAGTCAGCCAGCGTATTATGCGCGAGTGCATATTATATGCGATATTTTGCTCATACAATATGGGTACTGAAAATATTATAATACTTACAATTAATTAAAAAAAAAAAAAACTAAGTTTTTGATTAGGAATCTAACAAATGTAATGACAATGAATTGTTTAAAATAAATTGTGTGAGAGTTTTGAGTTAAGACTCAAAAACTCTCACAACATTTTTTTCTCTTCTGAACCCCTGACCACACTTTAAAACCATTATGTTCTTTGTAAGTGTTCATTCTATTCATTATAATGAAGGATGGTTATTCCTAAATAAATTGTTATGTATAATTGTTATGTAACGTTCACTAAAGTGTCAGAAAGATTAATAATAACTTAAAGAAATATAGCAATTTATTGACAATTGTTATAGTTAATGATCGCAAGGAATTGTGTAAGTAGTTAACATTCATTATAATGTATAGTAATTAGTTGATCAGTCATAGTCATATAAGAGAACTGTAATTTATATTAAATTGCAGGGTCATGAGAAAATAATAGTAAATTACAAATCATTTATCAAGTAAGGGATTTGGATATTAAATATAAATTATAAGGATATTCAATCAATTTTCTTTTCTTCCTAAAATAATTATAAAATTTATATTTCTACATTGCGTTAAATGAATTACCTATTTTACTTTGACAGTGAATTGTATTTTAATGAGATATTTCACTTTTGAGATTACTACACAATAGAAAAACCCAATTAATTTCTTAAAATCATTGATAAAAAGGGTCATCTAACTATTTTTCACGTATATAAGTAATGGATGGCTGAAGAGGAGTAATAAAACGTTATCACTATTTCATTTTTGAGACGTTATTTTTTGTGTGTATTAACTCGTATTTCATTAAATTATGAGGTAAAGCTAGTTTAATAACTTAATATATATAAATATTTTTTTTTTGTTTAGTGATTAATAATACTACTAACCTTCTTTAAGCCAACCTCATTACAGCCTTGTAAATAATCAATGTAAGTATTGATCTAACATGTTAATTTTAGATTTTAGATGATTAGTTTAACAGAACTAAATTGACCTTTACCTTGTAATAATAACCCTATAAATACGACGAAATTAGCAGCTGTCCGGCGAGTTGCTTAACAGTAACAACTTCGTGCATAACTAGATCAACCAGTTTACCTCGAACTCAAGATTTGTAGAATTAACTTGGATAAATATATAATGAGACCTTAAGCACTATTTACACTCCACCTACACATATAGTTGTCACAATAGACAACGTAAATGGATTTTTTTTCCGGTTATTATTTACCCACAACTATAAAAATATAATATAACAAGAAGCTTGTACAATACTGCAGGGTTACATTGGACCAAAATATTATATTATTCTGTAAGATGGTAACTGAGCCGTTTTCTATTCAGGCGTAGCCTCGGATTGCCAGGAATATGAAGAGAGGATAGGTTTTGGACAAGATGATTAGGATGGTGGATGAGCTTGGAGTGGAAGGACTTGTAACGAGAGAATGCTAGGATATGGACGTGCATTTAGCCCTTTATGTATTAAACGGTTGGCCACTTAGGAGGGGACATTACATATGTTTCGGGATTATGGATTGCAAAAATTGGATCATATACGAATTTTATGGCTTGGTCGATTCCAACAGTTCGAATCCGTGTGTCCAAATAGGTTCAATATTAAGATTATATACAGTGGTGATTGGTGATGGTGATTAATTAAATCTGGCGTCCAAAAGTCTGAGTAAAGCCTTGTATCGTCTTTTCATATCCTTAAAGACAGGAAGTTGGTGATTAAATATATACTAAGAGCATTGTAAAAATAATAAAATATATTCTTTAAAAGAGCATTTCAAATTAAAAACGTTATGAATATGGATAAAGTTATTTTTCTTATAATTATAAGGTATAAGGAAGAGAAAACTATACCTTGCCTATTTTGAGGGTTAACATCTTGTGCATACTAAGTTCATATTTATTGAAGCGAGCATATAGTAATAAATATGTATTGAATATTGAAAAAATAGATAATTATGAATCATGATGAGTTGACAGTAAAAAGGTATGATAGTAGTACATAAGCATACTTACTTTTCCACTAACCGCATGCATGTTCTTTTCAACTATTAGAATATGTATCACTTTACAACTCAAAAACTTCTTTCTGCCTGTATCAAGTTGAAATTTTACATGGCTGTTGTACTTTAGCCGAAGTATATGAAGTTTTATTAAAATCGTTACGTTAGAACGTAAGATGTAGGTAAAAATGTTTGTTTTCTCTATTTTAAACGTTTAGGCCCGCTTTAATAGCGGTGTCGCTGTTGGTTTTACTAAAAAATGTTATTCATAAAAAATGTTCGTCTCATCGAATAGGTGATGATAGAATCTTTTCCCGTCCTGAAATTCCAATTTTTCATTTGAACCTCTCGTTTAGGCTAGCGTTGCGCGCGAATTCTTGGACGGAACACGCTGTCCAACGAACTTATCCTGAGTATTAGTAAAAGGAACATGTATACCATAGTAAACTACGTTATAAAGAAGGTCTTTATAACGTAGTTATAATGAAAAATTAGGTTAAATTCTCCTATGATAAAAAATTTGAGAAAAAATAATTAAACTGTGGCAGAGTGTTGGTAACACTTAAAATATTTAGTGATTTTATAATGTTATTTTAAATTAATTGCATCCCAAGAAAGTTCCCATAGATACCAAAATGGAAAGGTATAGATTACATACTTATAAAATTGGGTTTAACTTAAATTTCTATAATGGTTATTATCATACAGTATAGACGTACACTATCAAGCTATGAAAAAAATCTAAGGCAAGACTAGTGCACTTTGTTAGAATTCGGAAGTCAATATATTGTAGCGAAATTACTTTTAACGGAAGTTGTATAAACCACAAACTATTGGTTAAACTTAAAAGATTAAGAAGAACATTATTCTGTCAATTATTGTTGCACATAGCTTCCTCACGTCCCACGAATGGTCACATAATAATTGAGAGTGTGGTTATCTGGACCTGTCCGATTCCTAGCGGGGTTACTCTGATATTTATGCATTGTTAAATGAACGAAAAAAATTGCTTCCCTACCTATGTTGTTTGATGTTCTGGGTAAATTTTGTGTTATTCTTAAATTTTGGCCCTATGAATCCCCATAGATACATACTTTTAACAATTTGAGTTCTCTCCTGTACTTTAGGATAGGTAGTCAGGCTCTAACATGGAATTTTAAGATATTATTATTATTAGAAATTTTAATGCATTTATTGAATTAATTGCTCTATTGATTAATGAATCAAGGCCTAGGCTCTAATTTCTTGATTTGAGTTTACTTAGCATGAACAATGGTAAGTAAACTCTCCTTACTTTTGTGTACATTTCAATATTTTTGAAAGGGGTATTGCAAATCAATCGTTTGTATTATTTTGAAATTGTTGACATTTTGTAAAACAAATAAGTCTTAGGCTGTTTAAGTACAGGCTTCATTATCATTATCATTTTTAATGTGTGACTGATTTATACCCCTTAATTTCTTCCAATAATTCGATTAAAAGTAATTCAACATCACCCATTTCATTCACATTAGAAATTATTAAATACAAATTGTTTGACCTGTTTATATTTTAATTGAATGGTTACTATTAATCGTTAAGTACTGAAACCTTATTATAATTTATAATACAAAATAATATAAAAAATAAATCATTCGATTGTAAATTTAAGAATTAAAAACATTTATTAAACAATGTGTAAAAATTATTATAAATAGATACAAAAAATATTATTATTTTACAAGTGATACATGCCTTTAATATTAATTAAATTGTATATTTAGATTTTCAATAAATAATACGATTTTTAAAAATGTTCACACGATAAAAATAAACAAATATCAAAAATAAATTAAGTTATTTAGATTACAAGTATAGAAATGGTAGAATTCATTTCTTTAAATAAAGATTTAAAGAAAGAAGAGAATTAAGTATTCTTTGTAGCTCCATTAATGGAACAATCTTCATCTCAGTATTGGAATGAAGTCAATTTAGTTTGTAGTTCAGGGATTTTTCTTCTTTCAAATCAATAAATTAAGGAGCAGCATTCCGGTATCAGATTAACTAAGAACTAACTAGCCTTTCTCACAAGAAATGGCTTGTCGCAAGACACAAAGGTAGTTACGGGTTGCAGCTGTGTGTTTGCACAATGCAGAGGATCCTCCATTCTCATGAATAAAATACATCAACAGATGTTAACATTGTATTATATTAAGAGGCTATCCTTGTGTCACAATTGTACCTTGAATTCGTTCAAACAAGGAGTGGTCTTTTTGGCTCGAATACCAAGAAACTTGTGTTTTACTTCTTTTTCGTATGAACAACGTATTTTGTTTTATATAGAGGGACTGGAACGGGGTAAGGAACAGGAACAGGGACGTGCTCATTTTTGAGAACGTTGTAGGGTACGTGTTTGATTACAGGAACTGGTACCGGCTTCTCGACAGGCACTGTCACTGTGCTCTGAACATGCACTGGCAGAGGTACCTTCACGGGATAAGGCTGGGGAACTGCGACCGGATAAGGCTGATAAACAGGCACCGTATACGGCTGGGGTACCGGGACCCCGACGACTTTTTCTACCGGAACATAAGTAGTTTTTACCGAAGATTGAGGGTGAATTTGATTTTGTTCTTGATGAACGTTTTGGAAATAAAATGATCTGCCAGAAATCGTTCTAGGAGTGTTGGTAAGAATAGGTCTCCAGCCGTCGTTAGAAGGTATCGGAGGCCTCGGCTGTGCCCTAGGTAGATAGACAGGTCTTGTGGTGGTAACGAAACCCTCATCTACATCTTCTTTTACCGCGTACCTTTTGATGCTCTCGACGGGGTACTGGTAACTACCGAAATCTGGTTGTTCAGAATAACTGCTGTCAATTCCACCATAGTACCCTTGGATAACGGAACCACCTGCCAAATTCTGATAATTATTTAAATCAGTTTCTCCTTGGAGGTAACTGTTCAGTAATGTTGCAACATTCGAATCGTAGGAAATGGCGTTAGCATCGCCAATCGAAACTAACCCACGTGTTTTTCTGTTGTTGGAGTCTGCATTTTTTGATGTACTTTGTTCTTCAGCACGGCAAGCGCAAATTATAGCTGCAACCACTAATAATATCCTCTGAAACAAATATAACAAAAAAATAATTAATATAAAAATGCCATTTTTCAAAACTGGTCTTATTTTCAACTTTTTTTTTTTTTTTTTTTTTTTTTGATTTCTGTATTCTTCACCTAAGTTGTATCTATGTGCAAACTTTGGGGAAGATTGAATCACGGGAAGTGATTCAAAATTGGGGAAACGGAAATGTGCGATGAAACTTACAAAGCAAAGTAATATAAGACCAGTAAAAATCATGACCATTAGGCTTTACATAACTCTATACTACTTGTTTGTGGAAGTTGAAAAATTTATTTAATAGAAGAAACAGAACAGGAAGAAACAACTGGAATGATAACAACAAGAGGGGATTTTTTTCTAAGGATCTAAATTAGAGGGGCACTGTTCCTGCGTAGTATATTATAATCCTTGTTTTGGCGAAAGTAGGAGAGGGTAACGACCGGCCTAATGGCCTTGATAGTGGAACCACCAGAGCGTGCCTGCTCAGCTCAATCTCGTATTTACGGTATCCATGCCTATTGATCCAAATTCTTTTTACACCTTGAATAACTGCCTAACTTTTTTCAATTTTAGTTATTGGACAAAAATAATGTTTAAATAGTCCTAATTGTTTCTAAGTTACCTCTAACAACATAACACCACCAAAATAAATAATAAGTCTTAAACCTCGACATCACTTTTTACTTTCAAGATTATAAAATAATATTCGTTTCCTGTATTCTTTTTAATAATAAATTGTAGTGTCAAAACAATTAGGTATTTGATTACTATAGAATTGAAAAAATTGTTAGAAATATCATGTAGTGGTTATACTGAGTGGATTTACTTTCACTTGGATTAATTAGTAAAGAAATCATTATTACATGAAAAGAAGTAGGTAAGTGCATCTTGGTCTTACTGGATCTTCAGCTTTAACAGGTTCATGTTCCTGAGCCATAAACTGAACTACATCTTAAAAATACAGTTAACTTCCTCTTTACAGATTTTATACATTGGATTGAAAAGGATTTGGAAAGATAAGGTTTTAAATTATTTTTATAACTTTTAAATCCACATAGGAAGCTTACATATAAGGACCCTTATTAAAAAATAAGGCAAGAAGCATTATACATTGATTTAAAAACCTTATTTAATTGAATAAAGCAAAAATACTGTGTTGAAGGGAAATCAATTTATTCATTATGAAAATGCTTGTAAGTAAATTAAATAAGGATAACCAACTACTAGAATGAAAGGGGACAAGGAAATAATACAGCTTGCTAGCATATCATCTAGCCCTAGGAGTTCTAAATAGACACGAGATTATTTTTTAGAAATGTATGGATTATTTAGAGATGTATGTGAGGCTATTGTTGGGCATTGCCTTATTTATCCATCTCGTGGTAGGTGATCAGAGGTCAAATTTTCTAATTGTGGTAGATTTGTTGCTATAATTCCATAGTGATATAATGTCCTACGCCTCAGCAAAATTGAATTTTTGCTACATCATTGTTCTCGCTCTTTTTATATCTACGCAAATGAGAAAGTAAAATTTCAATGTATTGAGAATGTCTCTTATAAGCTAAGTCCACTGCGCGTCTTTATTAAGGGACTGAATCGGCAGCGCCGATTTAGCCCCTCAACAAAATGTGTATTTGTTCTTTAATTAACTAAACATTAGAACACGAGTAGCCTTCCTTGAAATTTTAAATTGATATCCTACACAATTTAAGAAATTCTTCAATCGTAATATTGCATAAAATTAATCTGCCAATCCTGTCAAACTGATAAAATGCATTTAAATAATGATTAGGTGAACTTAAAATGCGATAAAATAAGGATAGAGATTGAATTTAATAAGACATATTTTTAATTAACTAAAACGGCACTTGGATAAGTTGAAACAAGTCTTGAACAGGCTTCCTACATGTTTCATAAACTTTCTTATTTTTTCATTGGCAAGTTTGTCATTATTACGCAAGCTGCAAGATGCGTATAATAATATTAAATAAAACAAATTATATAGAATTGTATGAGTTAGATGGTTGTTGTTTATTAGTTTAAAATATGCATATTATAAAAGATTACATAGTTAAACTTTGTAAAGATATTTCCCTGGTTTAGAGACAATTCAAAAGAAGACTGTAATACTGCAAATCGCTTATTTCTTCAGTTATTGTTATTATAGCGTTATAATTAGAAATTACAGTGATAAGCCTGATTAAACTAAAGAAGTTTCATTAAGTATTATGCATATAGAGATGTAGACTGTAGACGGAATCTGGGGGAAAAAAACTCCAGTAGTACAAATAAAAAAGCTCTTGGAAGCAAATTAGTAGTGCAGAAAACATGAACATTGATAGGAGAGGTGCACTCACACATTTTCCTGTGCCGAAACGCCGGAGGATCCCGGAAAATTCTAAAAATGAGTTTTTTTATGCATTCTGGAGATGAAGTAACAAAACTATCAGTAGCGTTTAATAACTCCTCCTTTAATTATACTTTTAGTATAACTTTCTGATAGTTGAATTTTATAAAACTGCTGGCAATTTTTTTCTTGACAAAAGCACAATTTGCGTAATTTATTTAAGCACCTTATTTTGTTAACCTACTATTTGCTATTGACATTCAGAATTAAGAAACAAATTTGTTTTATATATTTAGTTACCATACCGATTCTTTTTTTGTCTTTGTTTTGTTGAATTTAGATCTGCTCACAACATTGTTAATGGTAATAACGTCACTAACAAAGTTAGTAAAGAGATTATATGAATGAGCTAAACGACGAAATGTAAATTTTATCCCTCTACAATTGTACGAGTAAGATTCAATAGTTTTAGTAAAGTACATAGTACCATTGAAAATCCCAAAACGAGAAATTTATAACTCTATATTTAAATTTATTTTGTATAATGATACTTCAACAAACATATTCAAAAAATACCAAGTGCTTGCCAGGAAGCTACTAAAAAGGTTTCTTCGGTCAAAAAAATTCATGTATCCTTCATTATTATTATTCTTTATTTATTTTTTCTAAATTATGTATAAAAAGTTGCATATATTATCTTTGAGCATCTTAAGTGTGCACTTATATGGTTCTTTTAGAGGTAATGGCCGCCAATTAGGAAACGCAATATATATATATATATTGGATTCACATTTAAATGCCTTTAAAATGATACCTCCACCCAAAAATTACAAAAAATGAAAAAAGTTGCCATCAGTTCGCAATTGCTCGCTGATCAAAGAAATTGAATTGTGAAGTTTGCTACATTTTTCCGGTTTTTGGGCAAAATGTTTAACTTGTACGCCATATTTCAAATCTCTAGATGTGACTAACGGACGGACGAACTACCAAAAGCATAAGGGCTTCTAGGGTTACCTCGAAACCCTTAAAAACTATAAAACGTAAAATAAAAAAGTATAAAACGTAAAAATTATACTAGAAGTTTCTTAGTCATTGGAACATCCACTGATTTTTTTACTAATTGTTCAGCCACTGAAGCAGTACCGGAACGGGTTTCCGGCACCAGTACCTGATTGATAGAAGAATTATTTTATGGAATATATATATATATATATATATATATATATATATATATATATATATATATATATATATATATATATATATATATATATATATATATTACACAATTTGCGAGAGACACCAAGGGATGTGCCACGCAAGCGTGACACATAGGAACTGTTCCAACATCAGACATAACGTCATTAAGATGTTGGCTCGCTATGTCCTGCATCGTTTCGTCGCGTCCGACTCATCAGGGGCCCGACGATGCCCACCCAACTCTGGACCTATACTAGATCAAGAAGATCATATATAGGACTTATCAGAGACGAGGGTGCTCTCATACCGCCATTCTTGCTTGGCTGGCAAAACACATCAGCAGAGTAATACCGTGTTTTTGCACACTGCAATAGGCTACACAATTTGCGAGAGACACCAAGGGATGTGCCACGCAAGCGTGACACATATGTGTTTTGCCAGCCAAGCAAGAATGGCGGTATGAGAGCACCCTCGTCTCTGATAAGTCCTATATATGATCTTCTTGATCTAGTATAGGTCCAGAGTTGGGTGGGCATCGTCGGGCCCCTGATGAGTCGGACGCGACGAAACGATGCAGGACATAGCGTAATGCCGAGCCAACATCTTAATGACGTTATGTCTGATGTTGGAACAGTTCCTATGTGTCACGCTTGCGTGGCACATCCCTTGGTGTCTCTCGCAAATTGTGTAGCCTATTGCAGTGTGCAAAAACACGGTATTACTCTGCTGATGTGTTTTGCCAGCCAAGCAAGAATGGCGGTATGAGAGCACCCTCGTCTCTGATAAGTCCTATATATGATCTTCTTGATCTAGTATAGGTCCAGAGTTGGGTGGGCATCGTCGGGCCCCTGATGAGTCGGACGCGACGAAACGATGCAGGACATAGCGTAATGCCGAGCCAACATCTTAATGACGTTATGTCTGATGTTGGAACAGTTCCTATGTGTCACGCTTGCGTGGCACATCCCTTGGTGTCTCTCGCAAATTGTGTAGCCTATTGCAGTGTGCAAAAACACGGTATTACTCTGCTGATGTGTTTTGCCAGCCAAGCAAGAATGGCGGTATGAGAGCACCCTCGTCTCTGATAAGTCCTATATATGATCTTCTTGATCTAGTATAGGTCCAGAGTTGGGTGGGCATCGTCGGGCCCCTGATGAGTCGGACGTGACGAAACGATGCAGGACATAGCGTAATGCCGAGCCAACATCTTAATGAAGTTATGTCTGATGTTGGAACAGTTCCTATGTGTCACGCTTGCGTGGCACATCCCTTGGTGTCTCTCGCAAATTGTGTAGCCTATTGCAGTGTGCAAAAACACGGTATTACTCTGCTGATATATATATATATATATAATGAATTTATTTATTGTCAACAAAAGCTAGATAGATGAAAATTTTAATAATATTGAGAGGCTAGTAATAGTCAGAGTTGGTATTTATTATTGCTTGCTTTTAATTATATTTAATTAATTTACATAAGTCATGCAGACCATTAAATAATATATAGAAGAGATTATTCTTAAAACATATA
This sequence comes from Gerris lacustris, assembly GCA_951217055.1. Taxonomy (NCBI): domain Eukaryota; kingdom Metazoa; phylum Arthropoda; class Insecta; order Hemiptera; family Gerridae; genus Gerris; species Gerris lacustris. The sequence goes on along the minus strand of OX578276.1, from coordinate 85,698,229 downwards.
GTTATGCTAAATCTATATAATCATCACCAGAACCTGGGAGGAATTATAGAAGTGAAGACAACATTTTATAATCAACTCGTGTAATGTCAACCTCGAGCGGAACCTTAGAGTTACGGAATTAAAGTTCAGTAGTAAGGCATTACAGAGAGCCCGTGAAGGAGAGGATAAGAAATCAATATTAAGCTTCCAATCATTTCGAAACGTCAGGAATGATATTAAGCATTTTTTTGTTCCAGAAGGTGACATACCAAAGAGTATCGTATTTCTACAGTTCAACGGTTCAATATGGTGGGATCTTTTATATACATTCTTGCCTTATACTAAATTATTAGAGCAACGACGTAATAAAAAATAAAAAAAAAATTAAATACGGGAGCGTCTATGGAGACCATCTTAAAGGAATTACATAAACTGCTCTCGACGTATTGTAAACTTTTTATTAAAGATAACACCTTTCAGCTTTTATAAGAAAATAATCAGTGTTGAAATGTGGAAGTATGTAATTGATTTACATTTTTATGAATTGTTAGTGAAAGGTTCACATTTTGACACTGATGATCTTTGTTAAATATATAAGTTTTCAATTTACGTGGAGAGACAGTTCATGTTATTTCTTTAAAAATTGATTACCAATCAAAGATATATTATATTAAAATAATAATGTGTTACATCTTGTACATATTTTTTTCTAAGCAATACAATTTTACATAATATTTGCATTTCTAGCATCCAACTGAATTAGTTTAGCTGTGACTTTTTTCTGAAGTTTAAAACGGACAGAAAATAATATCTTTACAACTACTCCAAAGCACAATTTTTCAATTTTATATTTAGTCAATTAGTAGTTTACCGCCGCATATCTTGTATAGAAAAATCACTTAAGTTCACATCATTATCCGGAGAAAATTTTCAAAAATTCGCATTACAAAAATTTTAAAGCCATTGCAATATCTTCATTTTCTTCGAAAATTCGCTAAAAGCAATTGACTATTATAAACTAAAACTTATCCATTTTAAATTTAATTTAAAATAGTTAAGTTTTCAGTTATAGTCAGGTTAATGGTAATTATACTTTTTAAGTTAAGGTGGAACCCCAGACTAACAAAATATAAAAAAAAATTCCATCTAATTGTTCGCCGGAGACCGTTAAATTTAATTAAATTGCAAAAAAAGTTAGTTATGACGGCATTTTAAATAAATGTACTCTACATCAGAAATATCTGCATTAATAGAAATGAAGTCATAAAATAAAAGGCATTTTGCTGTAATGTTAAACTTATTATGGAAGGTTCTGTTTGCGTTCCTCAATCGAATTAGATAAATTACTATTGCATTCTGCGTTAATTGAATTCAATGTTCTTCAGTGATTGTCACGTACTGTTTCCAATAATTTATTGTTAAAGTTGCGTATATTATTTAATTACGTTGCTTCATTCCTTTACTTGCCTCGTTCCTGTACCTTGAAGTTTATGCAATGATGCATCCTCTACATACTCTGCATAATTATGCACAGATCAATAGAATTAACAGCTCGGTCTTTTATCGTAGTTCTATAAATATAAGTTGAATCATTCTTAATGAAATACTTTCTATTTTTTCCCATGATTGTTTCTTTCTTCCGCGTTTTCCTCTCTCGATAATTTAAAGATTGAATGTTTATATTATTATAGTAAAATAAATCTATATCGAATGAGAAATTTAAAAAAGGTAAATCGCCATTTTATTATATCCATAAAAATTCCACTCACACGTAGATATATTATAAACGTATATGTTTTGAGGTGTGTTAGTACGTACTTGATGGCGCGAGTAAGAATAAATATAATGGACTTAAAAATGACTAAGTAGTTAAAGTAAATCATCTGCTGGTTTAAGTATTAGCGAGAAGTGAGTGCAAGTTATTTTACGATTTTTTAAAAACCGGTTGGAGAATTAATATCTCATAACTTTTTTAAATAGTAGTTTATAGAGGTGTAGACATTTTAAATTTTCAATCAATATATATTCCTAAATCGATATCATATTAAATTAGGAGATTAATATTATAAATAAGGAATAAAATAAAATATTTCGTTAACCATCTGGTGGTAAGACCTTTCACGACCACAAAGCGATTATCTCAGAGGGCCAAGGTTCCGGATGCGCAGTCGTTAAATGTCCGACTTTAGATGGTAGGGATAAACAAGAATGTCATCTTAAGCATGAAATACCAATAAAGAAACAACTATAAATAATAAAACCATTTTATTTATAGTTTGTAATAAATATGGAAGGTTGCCGGAAAATAAGATTGGAGATAGTGCCTCAGAATTAACCTCAAAATATTAATAATATTTCAATACTATTTGAATCTAAAACTCAAGTCAGATATAATAATAATAATAAAGTAATAAAACAGTGTTTAAGTAATAAAACATCAACATTTCTCTTTATAAAACACCATTGACCCATTTTGCTGAGTACGAAACATTTCAAAAAATTTGAACATTCAAAACGTTTTCCATTGCGCTGAAATTTGCTCCAATTATACCTCTTTTTAAGATTGACATAACCACTTAAGTTCTATTTGATATTTGCCGACATTTAGTGAAAATGTATGTCATATCTTTACTCGACAAACATTTCCACTAATTTCGAATTGAATTTTGTTAACTTGCAACAATTATACTTGTTTACGTACTGTCCAGGAGATAGCGTGCAAAAAAGTGTCTGACTACAATCAAGCTAGAATTTTGTGTAAAAGTAAATCTTTTGCTGACTTTTAAGAATTTGTGGTCGGCTACGATCGTCTCCGGGGCATACCTTGGCAATAGGCATTTAAAAAAAACTATCCTGTGGAGAGCGGCTATGCCCCGCCCTTTTTGGTGGGCAGTGTAATTTTCATGACCCTGAGTACAAAATTAGTTAATAGACCAAACATTTAGTTCATGGTAGTTTGTCACTTGAAAGGTTAGATATTTAAATATTACTCCTATTCAAAGTGGTCCATAATCAAGAGACAAACTACCATCTACTCGATTTTTGGTCTCCTAACTATCTACTTGTACTCAAGATCATAAAAATCACACTGTCCACCATAATGAAGTCACAAATTTATAATTTTTCGGTCAGACCAACAACATGTAAGGACCCATTTTAGTCCAAAGTTTTAACTCTCTAGCTTAAAAACTGTGGGAGTTACGCGTGACACAGACAGACGGACATCCAGCAAAAAACCACTCGAATCGTCTTGAACACACCCAATACGGATAATTCCGTTGAAATCTCGGTTTCGGATATCTTGGGTGAAAACAATGTTTTTCCTTTAAGGTAAGGAAAAGTATAAAGCACGATATTAGAAAGAATAAATTTGGTGATTAAACCAGAATAGGGATACAATTTGTTAATTTATTTTAACAAATGATGAAATAACTATCATCCCTTTCAATTCATAATTTTATGTCGTAATAATTCAAATCTACAAATAATGATATTTTATTAAAATGTCTTCTTAGATTTAAGCATTAAAATTTCACTACAAGCCTTATTTAAAATTTTATTAAGGTTAAGAACTTAATTTATGTAAAATGATATACAAACAAATAATTGCTAACCAATCAGAATAATAACTGAGTAACTGTTACTTTAATTTTTAATTTAATACGTTTTACAAATTGTATGGATATAGTAATCAGTCATTTAACCTTGGAGTTTATATATAAATTAGAGGCTATTACTTAATATAATTAATTTGTATAATTACTTTAATACACATTTTTATTCATATATGTATCAGAATATTTCTCCATTTCATGTTAATTTTGCTTTTATAAATATATTTTTAAGATTCTGAGGATTAGTGTACTGCGTTCATGGTAAACATCTAAATAAGGAATATTAAAGGAAAATATTTTACATTTCTAATTACGATTTATTACTCCTTAGTTTTAATGCTTCTTAAAAAAAATTATCTTGAAGGATGTAGATTACAACCAAAAGAAACTTGATTATTAATTAGCGTTTAGAATGAGAAAATATTGTAATGGTACAACATTTTTTGTTTTTTTGTTTAACGGATTTCCGCACGTATTAAGGATCCATGAGTTCAAAAGAGTGATTTTTAAAACATGTTTGTGCAGAACTACTGCTAACAACATGTCAGCTAATCTACTAAGCCAATTTCGATTAAATTTCATACATGTTGAAATAAATTATATCCCGCGGAAAAAACGAGAAACAAATTTTGTACTCTGAATTTAGGGTTACTACTTTAAGGATCGTAAAAAATATAAATGTGAAGGAAAAAGCATAAGAAATATGAATATATTATAAATATATTCATGGATATTTTTTTTTTTTTTTTTTTTTTTTTTTTTTTTTTTTTTTTAAAATTGTGGTGACAATATTGCTGTGTTCCTTTCTACCAACCTCTCTATCATAATTATAACTAATTTTAAACAATGAAATGTTTACATGTATAATTGAAACCTAGTAGCCTATAAATACTTAAATAGTAACAGTTAAAAGGTACATTCTTGAATTAAATAGAACATTACAAACCGCTCACTTGTGTCACAATCTCAATCTTTGATGGTAAGTCGACCTACATTTGAATGATCATTTTACACTGATTTCTATTACAGCTCAATTATTTCATCTTTATTTTATCATTTAGTATTGTCTATCTAACAATCGATAATGTGTGTCAAGTTTCTTTAAACCAAGTTGTTTAATCTTTTGAGTCGTGATATTAAATTCTGGACACACACACTGATGTTCTCAGTGTTTCATGATTTTCTTGACGGCCAGATTGAGTGTTGGTTCATCTTTGACATGGATTTATTGCATGACTTGGGTATCTCACATATCATAAGGTGAATGCGCAATCAGGTTTGATTTAAGTTACCAACTAAATTTGACTCTGCTACCTTATAACTTAGGAACTTTCTCTAGCCTTTTAATTTATCAATTTCTTAATAATTTTGTCTTAACAGTTCATACTGACTCCTGCATATATATATATATATATATATATATATATATATATATATATATATATATATATATTATATATATATATATATATATATATATATATATATATATATATATATATATATATATATATATACAGACACACACAATTTGTGTTAGTGAGAGACACCAAGGGATGTGCCACGCAAGCGCGACACATAGGAACTGTTCCAACATCAGACATTACGTCAAAAAGAACTAACACAAATTGTGTACCTTATTGCAGTGTGCAAAATCACGGTATCACATTGCTGATTATATATATATATATATATATATATATATATTTATATATATATATATATATATATATATATATATATATATATATATATATATATATATATATATATATATATATATATAAAGTGAGATCATAGGTTTAGCCAAAATACACTGACCGAGTAAGTTTTATCTGGTCTAATTTATCCAGTGCAAGTACATGATGTTTGTCTGTCCCTCACTCTATTCTCTTTCCCAAATCACTCTACCCAAATTCTCTACCCGTTTATATTAAAAAAGAAATTCTGCTTTTGCAAATACACACCCTAAAGAGGCTAAAATTAATGTAGTGTCGTATACAAATTTGTATCCTTGTGCTGCGAGCGACGCTCAAATGAAAAAATAATACATATTATTTGATTTAAGTTTGTGTTGTGTATTTGCTAAGTCAGAAAATGTTTTTAAATTTAAACTTCCTTTTGGGATTTCACTTCCTTTTGTAAGTAATTTTTCGTTGCCCCAAACAATTTTTCGGTTTTCTTTCTTTGTTCTTGTTTGATTTTACTTTCTTTGTTCTTATTTGATTTAACTTTCTTTGAACTTGTTAACCTTTCGTGTAACTTGTTCGTCTGTGGGTGTTCAAATTGAACTAAATAAAGTTACCAGGAGTAAATTTGTTTACACTTTAAGATAACTGTCAATCAATAATGTCAAATCAACCTCAACATCACTTTTTAGTTTTAAGGTTCTCTACCTGGTAGCTCTAGTGGTACTGTTTACAATATTTTGAATAAGCGGTTTTTCTAGTAGCCTTGAAAGGGACAAAGAACCAGATTTTTTAATTTTTCCTTTTTCTATCTGGGGACACGGGAGTGCCCAGTATTTGTTTGGTCATTTTTTAAGTGGTGTATTTTTGTATGCTTTATTCTCATGGAAGAAAAGCACAGCGACTTAATCAAATGAAATAACAAATAGGATTATATAATTGAGTTAGTTTAGATTAGACGCTCCTGACGTCAATTGGAGAGTCCTGATTATATTTAGACTTGCTCGAAAGTCTTTGATTTGCTCTGGCTTTCCTACTTTACAAAAGTTAATCCTGGATATGTTAGTGCAGTAGACTCAAGCATGGGCGTAGCCAGGGGGTGGAGGGGGGGGGGGGGGGGGCGAACCCCCTAACGTGTGGACGTGATATTCACAAATTAAAATAATAGGCCAGTTAAATTAGTCAAAATTCGCAAAGCGTGATATAGTTCTGATTTTTATTTATGTTGTTCGGACCAGTTAAAGTACTGTGATCCTATGTTTGTAGCTTCGAAAAACCTGTGGTAGCTGCGTAATACGTGAAAAAACTGAAAAAAAAGTGGACTTTTTTTTAGCTTTTACTATATACTCGTACCTAGTAAATTATTCGTTGTTCGATAATAGTTGTTCTTACTATTTCTACAGTACAATAAATTTACAGCAATTTAAGTCCAACGGCCACTCTGTACGTCTAATAGTTACCGAGATATGACACTTCAAAAATTGGCTAAAAAATTAAAATTTTAAGTATTGGTCTCGTTTCGGGCCGAATATCGGCATAAAACCTCTCACCTACGAGAATAGTCATATGAAATAAAGTTGCCATAAATTTAATTGGCTTTGATGCAAGCAAAAAATTAAGCCTGTAGACAAAATTGTTCTGTTGCAATCGTAAAGAAAAACCGAAAAATTGTAATTTTTATGAAATGAACCTAAACCACTTCTAATAACAAGTTTTTGGCATTCGACAAAAAAAAATGCATAGAGTCATTTTTGAAGGTGGAAAAGTGTAATTACATTGTATGTACATTTCTCATTTTTCGAAGCTTCAAACTTAGGATCTCATTACCCTAACAGGTCCAAACAACATATAAAAAAAATTCAGAACTACATCACGCTTTGCCAATTCAGCTATTTTTTATGTATATTTTGACAGGCCTATAATGCATTTTTATGAACCTTCCATATTACAACATGTGGCCAATATATTAAAATCAAAATGTTTGGATATTCTTCAGTGTAATAAGCATATTAATAGGATTTTAAATGTAATTAAAGGACACCGTGAAACAGCTGATACAATTTGGAAGATATTCTTGCTTCTGCAGATATGATGGCAGAAGAGTTAAATATTGATCTTCAACCTCCTAGAGCAGTTTAAAAACCGAAACACCGGTCTAACACTCCAGCAGATTTCTCGTCTGAGTATTGGAGGCAGTACTTCCACCGTATCTCGATTGTATATTATTTCATTGCTTGAGTGTAGAATTTCAGAGGACAATCTCCCAAGATATCTCTTACAATTATTTTATTAATTCATTATGAAGGATTTAGGCTTAGAGGAGCCACAAGAAGGCCCATTCTGTAGCAAATTTTTACAATTTTAAAGATATTGATTCTGAAGTGGAATTGTGGTTTCATATGTGGACAGATAAACAACTTGACAAGCAGAATTTAGAAAACATGGAAGAAGTGGATATTATTAAAGACACTAAAGTCTTTTTCCCAAATATTAACAAATGTTTCCAAATGTTTTATCTGTCTTGATTGCTCTGCTATGTACAACAAGTACAATTGAAAGATCATTTAGCACCCTGAGGTGGGTGAAAACATGGGTCAGATCTACAATGGGCAAAAACCGGCTGAAAGGATTATGTTTATTAAGTGTTCATAGAAAGCTTGCGTCAGAAAGAAAAGAAAGAGATAGAGCTATAAGTAATTAATAATTTTGCTAATAATAATCCTAGACGATTAATATTTTAAGACTTTATTGCAAAAATTAAATTATATACATCCAAATAATTGACTTCTTTTTTTATTAATTTTAATAATGTAATTGTAGGTTGATTTTGTACAATTATTTATTATTAAAACAAAATTGGGGGAATTTTACTTAATTAATTTACTATTTTTGGTGGTGCAACTACTATCACTACCTTTTTTTTGAGGCTCTTATTCCCTCTCTTAAGATTTTTCATACTACTCCTACGCTACCCCCCCCCCCCCCCCCTCCCCCCGACTAGTTCCTGAGTCGAAACCTGGCCACGCCCATGGAGCCAAGTAAAACTTTTAACAATTTTCAAAACTTAAATATTACTTCAAAATTATTGTAATTGTGTGTAAGGAAAAATATTCCTCCTTTTTCACTTCGTTGTGATTTGGATCACAGTGTATTTTATCCTGATTTACGAAATCGCGTTCAAAATCTCTATCAAATCTGGACTGTGGGTGTTAAATCCTCTAAGTATTCTGCTAATATTGTGGGGTAATTTTGACAAGGAATTGACTGCTAGAAAGGTATATAAATATATTATGATTCTTACCTAATAAATTTAATTTTGATTAAATTTAGTAGCCTCCTATGAAGGCCCGATATAAAGATTTAGATTGTATATGGGGCTGTTTGATGTTTGCGCAAACATGATGTTTGACGTGTATGGCCTAAATTTGCCCGCCATCAGGTTTGCGCAAAATGTTTGATCGTGTATGGGGACCTTAAGAGCTAGCAACAGTGGGTCAGCAGAGAGTATTATAGTCATCAAAGGCTAAATTCTTGAATACATATAAAATCTTTGTGGTTAAAATTGACAGAATTAGATAGTTAAATTTGACTAAATCAACTAACATAACTGTAAATTATGCTAAAGCAGCACAAACAGATTTATTGTTACTATAAATTAAGAATTACTATGAAAAATTACTATAAAATAAAGAATTTAATAATCCAGAGAAAAGAAAAAAGAACATTGATAGTTTACTGAATCTACTATGGCAAACATTATTTTTGCATCTATTATACTTTTAAAAGCATTTAAGTAAGGTTATTATCTATTTGATAAATGTTCTTGAAGGATGCACTAAGTACTGTGTGGGACACTAAGACCAGTTTGTGAAATCACCATGCGGAAGAATTGTATGCAAATATTATTACTTATAATAAGCAAGAGCTTTTTACATCAATACTATTATCGTTGCATTATACATTCTACCTAGATATAATCTTAATACGTATTTCAAAATCATAAGTTCTTTGCCTAGTTAGGGTTCCGAGGTCATCCTATATAGTAACCCTTATGCTTTTGGTAGTTTGTCTGTCCGTCCTTTGCATTTTACATAATATCTTCCGACCCATTATAGCTAGCGATTTGAATTTGGTATACAAGGAAAACTTGTTTGCCCAAAAAAAAGAAAATTGTGAACTTCATAACTCAAATTTTCTTTGTTCAGCGAGTAATTGCGAACGAATCGCAAATTGTTTTATTTATGTAATTTTTGAGTGAAGTATCATATTAAACATCTTGAAGAGTAGATCACAAATATATATTGCATTTCCAAAATGGCGGCCATTTTACTCAAAATTTCCTAAACAAACTTGATTAAAAACTTAACCCCCCCCCCCTATCCCTTTTCTAAAAATAAGGTAAAAATGCATAAATATAAATCTTGGTGGGCCAACGATATTTCCGGGAGCATACATAAATAAATTTGAAATTTTTGAGTGGGGTATCATTTTAAAGGTATTGATGAGTAAATCATAAATATAAAAAAATGGCGCCTATTTTCCCCCAAAAGAGCCAAATAAGTGCCCACCTAAAGTGCTAAAGGATAATAAGCATACCTTGCTCCTCCAAAATGTAACTTTTTTTGTAAGAAAAAAAAAAAAATACAATTGAAGAATACACAAATAGACATGGCTGGTCAAAGTTAGCCAAGTAGAAGATTCATCAGAAGAAATAACAATGCAATAGATTATATTATAAATAAGACCAATGTAGATAACCAAATAGAAAATAGCAATAAGTAAACATTAGTTAAAATAAATAGTATTATATGTTATTGTTATTTTTAGGCCTGAAGATGCCCAGGTTTGGGCGAAATATAGCCAAAAATGAAAAAATATAATTAAATAATTGGGTTTTTAATTATTATAATCCCTATAGACCATATACTAGAAGAAGAAAAAATACAATATAGGGACTATGAATTTATATGACCGATGAAACAATTTTTGTAGCTTGCTAGCAAGTAATTGACGGTATTTTTTATTTATTAATTTTTTTGGATAGCTTTACTCCTCTCTAAATACATCTGTCATTCTTCAGATTGTCCTTTTGACAGATAGGAATTGAAGATAGTGTGATATGTCGGACGTAGTCATGATTTATTATCATGAAAGTGAAAGAATTGTAATGAAAAGAAATATATTGATGAAATAAGCTATGACAAACAGATATTCTTGTTTGATTTTTTTAATACATATGTAGGATTTTTTATTTAGGAACCTGAAAATGATTACAGAATTTATTATGTATCATCTTCGAGTGGTACAGAGTTGAATCTATGTGAACGAAAATGATTTTACCTAAAGTCGTAAATATTAAATCTACTTAAGCATTAAAATAATATTCTTTTTAGTTAGGTATAAGCTAAAGTACTTATGATGAAATATAGTAATTACCATGACACGGTTGCGCTCATTCAGAGATTATTATAAATAATGACATGTTTAATGAATCTTTTGAAAAGTTAATGAAGTAATTTATTTTTATGGGGTAGAACATTAGATAAAAGGGTCTAAATCTTTAATTTGGAACAATCTTGAGGATTAAAATTAATAAATAGAAAGTAAATTAAGTATTAATGTTATGATATGTTATGTAAATATTCCAAAAAGAAGGCTTTATCTACAAAAAAAATATTTTTTTTAAAGATTTTTTTATTCAAATAGGAAATAAAGGGAGGAGGCGAAGATGTTAGTTGAAGGTAGTGGGTTGCGAAAATACAATGCACATAAATTGGCCAAGTATGTGCTGAAGGACAAAGAATTCGTAGACAATTTAACAAATAGGACAAGTTCGTTAACCATGGCATAATAGGCCAAGCCGTATTAAGATGGTGGACATTTAAAAATTTTGTTTTAGCTATAACTTTTGAACCATTAATAATAATGACGTAAAACAAACTCCATCATATGCACTTTTGATTAAACAAATTCGAAGGTACGATCCCAATCCGTTCCTACGATTTTGTTTTCACAAACTATGCGACTCATGAAAAATTCCTCAACAGATTTTTGTTTTTTGGTAAAGAATAACAATGATTTTTTACACAGACATTCATAAATTTGTTAAAACAAAATAGAGGGGGAGACGAAATGTAGAAATGTATTGGTACAAAAAAGAAAACAAATATATATTTGTACTCGGGACTTACGTAGGGAACACCCCACATTTCTCATTTCTGTTTTAAAAAATGTCAACTCCCAGTTTTTTAGAGATGGTTTTTTTGGAGAGACCTTAATAACATTTTCCTGTGATTAAGTAACTGCAAAGTTTCAAATTTTTATGTTAGGGACCTTCAGAGATTAGATGGGTTAAAAACTCCTCGTTTTGCCTACGGACCTTAAAAATGAGTTGAGGCCAGAATTAAATTTAAGCATAGTTTAATTAGTTCAGTCAGTCTAGTAAAATTAAATACGCAACTTAGGTAAACAACTAAGGGGATCGCACCCAGTCTGAATAAAATATTACCTATTTATAACCACAACCTTATCAATTTTCCTCTTAATAATAAGCTACTTCTTTCAACTCATAGTTTTATATGACAGCTTATAATTGTTTATAAAAAAAAACCACTTTCTTCTTATTTTTTTAATTTAAATCTCGTTGTATTTATGATTGAGGATTTTATAGGAATGAAATCAATAGAATCATATGATAATAAAGCAGTATATGATATGATCATTAACAACACTGTGTTGGTTAAATGTAAGTTACTAATAAGGCATCATACAAATTCCCTAATTATAAATTACTGAGACCTATTTTACGAGGCACACATATTCAAAGTTGTTTATGTATAAGTAAGCAATCGTGGTTTCCTTTAACACATGTCCCTAGGCCAACTACTGTTATTTGTTTAACCTTTTCTCAACACAAAAATCCTTAATGCTGCACCTAATCCATTATTTATCAATTAATCGATTAGATTTTGAAATATAGATTCAAAAGATAAAGGGCTCTCAAAAATTAAAAATAAAAAATCCACGATCCACTGGTTCGGTTGATAAATTTTGGTGAGAAACTCTCCCAATTTGTGTGAAACAAAGCTTTCTAAAGTCCTATCACTAGACGAATGGTCACATGAGTATAAAATAAATGATGCACAAGAGGCATTAACTCGAAATTGAAAATAATTAATAAACATCTTAATATTAATTAAAGATTTTATTCATATTAATAAAAATCTTAAAGAAAAATTAATAATTAATCTTTCAGGTTTCAACAAAATCGGACAAGGGAATTTTAAAATATAGGTGAACCTAAAGATTTTGATTGATAGTCCTATAGACAAACACAAGACCACACATTTCGTCCTTCAGAATGATCAGAATGCTGCAGTAAGTGGGAGTATAAAATATGTATTTTTAATAATAATAATAATAGTGCATTGAAACAAAATTATTTTCTATAAAATAATATATGTATATATATATATATATATATATATATATATATATATATATATATATATATATATATATATATATATATATATATATATATAGATATATATTTTTTTTTAATTAAATAATTAATTAATTAAATAATAATAATAAACATATAATAATAAGCTTTTAATTAATAATAATTAATTAAAAGCTTAATGCTACAACAATTTTAATTTATAATGAGAACCCATAACATAAAATAAATAAAAATTAAAAATATATAATGATTATCATTAGTTAATTATATATTACTAAGCTATCCTATAATCTGTTTATTTTTGGGTAAAATTCTATTAAATCGGCCTCCTCAGAGTAAGGAGTAAATATCACTTGTTTTTATTTTTTTTTTAAACTCAATAAACAAATAAAGGAATTTTAAAAAGGGAGGGAGTTTTAGGGTTACATTTTTTTAAAAAGGGAAGGTCAAGATTAATTTTTTGATAACAAATATTATTTGAAAGGTATAAACGTTAGATAATAGATTAAAGTTTGTTTACCTGTGAGGGTATCATTGTCCAAGTTTGGAGTCACATATGATGTACTCTAAAATATAATGTCTCTTCTAGCAGGTAAAGTTGCTCGTACACTTCCAGTCTACTTCTATATATGCTTTTACTTTCACGGCAGTTCCCCCCACTTGACTCCTGCTCGTGGGACAGAAACTAAGCATGTATACAAATCCCCCACATGGCTTTGTTCGCCACCACCAAGTCACTGTGACCCCCCTTAGTGGCCCTGTGACTCTGTCTCGAATTTAATCAATTATGTAATCTGGGTGTTGAATTCGCAGAGACTTTGCACTTTTAAGTATAGGACTTACTCTTGTATTGTTTTAATTGTTAAGGACAAAATGATAACGATATTCTTTTATTTTATTCTTTCGAACCCTATTATTATTTCCTACACAAAAAGCTTTTTACATTAAAAAAAAGCAAGCATACGTTTAACACTAATCATGACTTGATTTTATACCTCATTTATTAACACATATTAATTATGCAATAAATACATGTTTTAATGGCATCATTCTACAAGAATCTAGGCGGTGACAGTCATTGTGTTGTCATAAAATTCTCCTAAGCTCAATCGTTTTAACTCAATAATTATATTAAACGGAGTTTATGTGAATTAATTTCTATATATATAAGAAGGTGCATATCTACCTATAAGAAATACTGATTCTATGCTGATAGCGTGTGAGTCAAAATTTAGTAATTTTTGTTTCTATAATCAGTCCGATAAAACTCGTGATAGATGATCTCATATACAAGTTCAAACTTACTTTGTCTATGGTTTAGGGTTGTCCGTGGTTTCTTATATGGTTAGATTCGTATTAAAGTAAACTAAATATACTTGTTTTATTAAAATCGTAGGAAATGTTTTCGCTAATTCTTTCATATTTTACATTTAGTCTAAAGTGGTACCCTTTATTAATATGAGTTGTAATGAAGATCCTTTTAGGGTAATAATAAAAAAACGTCGATTATCTACGGCAACGTTTCGGCAATCCTGCCATTCTCAAGCCTGAAATATAGTTTATTTGCTGTAAAAAGTCGTTTCATTACCAACAATACATCAAGAACTCACTTACAAGTGTGAACTAATACCTAAAAATCGGTGTTGTGAGGATCGTTAAGGTGGTAATACAAAAATTTTATTAAGGTACAATAATATGTTCCGTCGTCAACATTCTATCATCTCCTCCACAACATCCTGTCTAAATTGACTTAACATCACTACGTCCGTAACGGGACAGACTAGAGATTCAACATAAAAAGTAATAATAACATAAAAAGAGACTAGTAACACACGTATTTTAAAAAACTAGTTAAAAAACTTAGTTTTTGATGTATTGTTGGTAATGAAACGACTTTTTACAGCAAATAAACTATATTTCAGGCTTGAGAATGGCAGGATTGCCGAAACGTTGCCGTAGATAATCGACGTTTTTTTATTATTACCCTAAAAGGATCTTCACTACAACTCATATTTTACAGTTTTTGTTGAGAATAACGCCCTCAAATGTAGAACTCAAATTAATTTCTAGATTTCGTGTAGGGGTTTGACTTTCGGAACCTTTATGCCAAATTTTATTGGAATCGCCCTGTTGTTTAGGCTTCAGGCATCTGACAGATAATAGACAGACTATAGACAACTTTCTTGGGAACTTAAAATGTGTAAATCCGTCAAAATCAAATTCCCAGGCCATCAAAGTAGTTCTTCTCAATATACATACGAGTATTATACTATATATCATCATTTAAATACGTTATAGAACGTGAGAAAGCTATGTGCCACACTAATTGAAAAGAAGATACAAATATAAATATGCTTTTTCAAGTTTTCCTCTTCATTACCTGTTTATGAAGTTGAAATAAAAAATAAATCATGGTCCCTGATGTAAAAAATAAATCATCATTATATAACGGGTATGCTTAATCATCATGAAACCCTAAAAAGTACTTGGACGCAAGTACTTCCCTGTGAGTATTTAATCTGTCAAAATTGTTTTGATTTTTTGCATGAATTTAAGTATCAAATTAGCAAAATTTAAATAGCGCAGGTGGTTAAAATAATTCTGGGGCTATCTGCGGGCTGTTTTCGACAACCATCCAAATTTCATAAAAATCAGATGACTACTATTGAAGATATAGATGTATGTTTGTACGCACGTGGAAGAGAAACAAATGAACGCAGAAGGTTGAAAATTTAATGGGACCAATAATAGGCTAATTATGACCTACCATCCAAATTGCAACAAAATTGGACGAGTAGTTTTAAGATATGTTGGTTCGCATAAATTGAGTGACAGACTGACCTACAGAACAACAAACAGAAACGAAACCAAAAATTAACCCTGATGTCCAAAACGGATTTCTGTCTTTGAATTTTTGAAACGATCATATAGCTTCCGTTAACTTTGGTAAACTTGGATGCAAAATAATGTGTTTATTTATGTCCACTAACTCAAATCAATCTTACAATATATAGGAAAGGAAAACGTCTAGTAAGTAATATGCTATACTGGAATTAGAAGCCCTGCGAGTATCTTGTAAATTCTACCCTCTGTAACTAATATGCAAGTATCCCATATATTACACATCCAGATTTCCTATGCTGTAATTATCCGTATTAGTGAAAATTAACCAATACCAGGCTACATTTGTATTAACTTTTAGGTCTTTACTTTAGTCAGGACAACATATTGTATTTTCAAGTATTCAAAGTTACTTAATTTTTCTCAAACAGAAGTTTGTATTCCTGCTTTAAAATATACTTCTAAATTTAAAGATAACCCTTGTACATTAGAAAAATCTCTAGCTTAACTATTTTTAGAAGGTTTCTTGTTATATAAGAGGCACTTCTTTACTTGGTTTCCCACCCAAATTTGCTTGATAAATTAAGTGAATTTGGGGTGTGCGGCATTGGTGGTCCATCCGGGTTCACCAGTGCTATTAAATGCGAGTAGGAACACTAGATATTATACTAGTTTATATTTTTTTAAGAAATATATTTTTATGAATATACTAGTTTACATTTTTTAAGAAAAATATTTTTTATGGATATAACGAACCAGTTAACTCCACATGCTCATTTCTCTCTATAGATGAAATAAACGATTTGTAAAATTTTCTTCTCCGCGAAAAATGTGGCAATGGTTAAATTTCTGCCAGGTTCCCTAAATGGTCCTGAGTAAGGTCTATAATATTCTCAAAGTGGTTCAGGTCAGATTGATTACAACCCTCTGTAATAATATACAACATATACCCGAATATAACATAATAATAATGCTGATAATCGCTTTGTGTCAATATAACCTGAGACCACAGTTAAATAAGATTATAGTTACTCTGGTTATAACACTTAAATAGATGTAATAGTTCTTAATTTCTGTGAGTAAGAGGTCTTACTTTCTGAAAGTATAAGAGATCATGCTTTTTGTAAGCATGAGGTCTTACTTCCTGTAAATAAGAGGTCTTACTTTTTGTAAGTAAGAGATATTACTATCTGTTATCTTTCTATAACTTTAAAAATACCACACGTGTGAAGTGTTACAGTGGATTTTTAAAAGGCAGGGACGCTTATTTCTTTGTTTGCTCCTAAATTAAAAATTGAAAATTGATTGGGTAGGATACCTAAACAAAAATGACGTGTTATTATTTATTGACTAATATTTAGGGGAACAACTAAAATGAATGTGTTTAATTATTGGTATTTATTACTTACAATTCAATAAATTAGATGGTAATAGTTTATAAAAGCATGACATTATTTAAGTACGATATAGAACGCAAGAAAGCTTTGTACCACACTAATTAACTGACTATTATACTAATAGATTCAATATTTCTTTCTTTTCTCTTTTTGTCTTATAATTTGACTACATTAAAATTAAATTTTAGGTCTAACAATGTTTGTTCACAATAGTTCGTAATTAATAAGAGCAAAAAATTAGTTAATCTAGTTAAAATCATATTCATTTTAAATTTTCATCATCAACTAATTTAAAGTTTTGGTCGTATTAACATTTTTAAACATTTATTTATTATTTACATCACTAATCCTGCTACAATCCGACAATGGTAAATTACAGTATGTACAAATAATTTAAAACAATTAATGTTGAGTAACTTAAAGGATTATTCGACTTGTCCTACTATCACTTATCTCAAGGTAGAACTAGTTTTCCAGCGGGTGAATGTTAAGATTCAGTAAAATTAAAAAATAATACAGAGTGCCAGGAAGTATAAACCACCTGAAACCTGAGACATGAGAAGGAATTGTACACCTTATTTAAAACAAAATGTCATACTAACCATGAAATTCTAACCTATCAAACATTCGACCTAGACTTCAGGTCACTATTTCACTGCATTCATTGGTAACTAACATTATTTTCCTTTAAATGAATTTGATACTTTAATTTTAAATTAAATAATGCATTAATTCGTGTTATGCTACACTACGAAATGTGCTATATTTATAGTCGCTGCAGGGAAAAAGTTATTAATTCTTCAAGCTGAAATATGGATCTATGTATTTTGCTTTTCATTTTAAGATTGTTGGAGAATGTACAATCTCAGCGATAGGCTTTGCATAAGTAGCTTCGAAGTTAAAATGTAAATAACATTTTCCTGATGCCTCTCCAAATAGGTCAAAGAAGGGAGCTTCATTAATTGTAATTTATGGAAGCTATTAGTTTCAAATGTATTTTCTTCTGAGCATACCAAAGGTACGGAAGCCATGTGATTGTTCTGAAGAACGCGAACATTTTTTTATGTCTCCGATTTCAAAAATTCAAAGACAAAAATCCGCTTCCGACATCAGAGAGTCTTTTTAGGTTCAGTAGCTGTCTGTCAGTCTGTCGCTCAATTTTTGCTAACCATCATATCTTAAAAACTACTCGTCATTATTGAAATTTAGATAATAGGTCATAATTTGCCCACGCCATCTCCTGGACTATAAATTGATACTTTAATTAATGTTCAAAATCAAAACAATTTGGACAGTATTAAAAAATTCGGGTGAAAAATTAAATAAATTTTACAATATTGGGCTGTAAAAGCACAATTAATATCAACCATCCTAGCGCTTTGCATTTTGATTTTGATGCGGAAATTCACGTAAAAAAAAAAAAAAAAAAAAAAAAAATCGGGTACGGGGTCCCTCGGAAATTTTCCTCACTTCGCCAAAAAAAAGTGGATTCTCTTGTTCATTATCATTTTTCAAAAAAGAATTATACATTATTTTTACTTATTTGAATTTTGGCGGTATTTTTACAGATGTAAACAAACTTACAAACAAAAAAATTGTATCACAATTAAAACTGACAAACATAAAAAATAAGTAGTTTAACAAAGCAATTAACATGGCAAAAGAATATACAAGAACAACAAGTCAAATAATAAAAATGAATAAACGAATATAAATGTTGTTTTTTAATATAATATAATGAAATATAGTCTAGTGAAATTCTTATTTACTTCTAAGAATTATTTTTGTCGATTGCTTATTTTGTTTCCCCTTTTGACAAAGTTTTTTTGTTGACTTTTATATAATTACTCAAATAAAAAAAATCGGGTACGGGGATATGTACCTCGGAACTTTTCCTCACTTCGGAAGCCACTAAAGTGGCCTCTCCTGCTCATTATCATTTTTTAAAAAAAGAATTATACATTATTTTTATTTATTTAATTATTTGAATTTTGACAGATGTAAACAAACTTAACTATCCCACTAATCAATAATTATGTTCGCTTATACCTTTTAAACTAATTAATGCAATTTCATCGGTTTTTTATATTTGTTCCTTATTTTTTATCGGTTCCAACGATATGCCTATATGTCAAAAACGTATTTATACTTTTGGTATTATTAACCGTCAAAATTTCAAAAATTAAAAATCAATAACTTCAAAATGGTGGCCAATATCAAAATTAAATTGGTGGATTAGTTCGTCATACAGAGAGGTACTTTCGAGCCAAATTTCAACTCAATCTGACCACTTTTCGATTTTTTCAAATTTTTGCTGACTCAGCAAATTGGTTTCGAAAAATGTGGATTTTCCGGGCAGCACAACTACGTGTAAGGACTGATTTTTGTACCAAGTTTCAACTCACTACCTTAAAAACTGTTGGAGTTATGCGTGACACAGACAGACGCACAGACAGACTGGACATTAGGGTGGGCCGAAAAAACTAAGTTTGGGAAATCCAACAAATCAATGTGATAAAAACTTGGGTTTAAAACATGACACAAAAAATTTGGGCCCCATCGGACCCCCTTTATAACTTGGGTGGCCCCAAAGTTTGAAAATTTCGAAATTACGCTATTTTCTATATCTGTATACTAATTCCGCACACCTACTCAATTATTTATAAAAAAAAATGTATTATTACCTAATCCTTAATACTGACGAATGAAAGATAACTACTTTCTTTAAGAAGCCACCCCCCCCCCCCACAAAAACTGATGAGCAAAAAAAAAAACCCCAGTTAAGTTAAATTTTTATTATGCTCTAAAGGGGCCCCCATTGGCTTTGCACAAAGATTGTAATTTCATGTTAATTTTTTTTTTAATTTGCATAAAATTTAAAAATGGCTTTCTCCCATTTATACACTGAAGATGAACCTCCTTAACTATTTTAATGCTTTTTTAAAAGCTTGACAGTGACTAGGATAACTAGTACATAATGTTGGTTTACTTCTATTCGCAGCTGCACCTTTTAACTTTTCCTTGCTTGAATTAATGCTTTGTTAAAGTTGGTTCCGTAATTTTTTCGCAGTCCAAATTTATAAGATTGAAGTATCCTTTTGCGTTAAAATTAATACAATTGGGAATTTTAAAAGGCCAAACATTTTTTATTTTTTTTTTTCAACTTCTCTCGACATTGCAAGGGTTGTTCCAGGCTTCAACAATAAATCATCAGCATCATCATGAATGGCAGCCAGCATTAAGTTTTCTGATCGAAGAAAGATTATTTTTTTTTTTTTATAAATGGGTCAACATTTTTTTTTTTAAATCGACTTGACCTAATAGGTTTATAATAATTGTAACCTAATAATAACTGCTCTATGAGGGGAAGCATATTGTACTTCTTCAGGAACCGGGTTCAGAATTTATAGGATATGTGTCCCCGTTATCTGGTTCTTCCATCAATATTACTTACTCAATTTGGAAGTTTCTTAAAGAAAAGAATATTGATTCTTCTGAACTTGTCGTAGTTGGATGCGACGGAACGGCTGTAAATACTGGAATCAGAGGAGATGTAATAAGACTGCTAGAATTTAAATTTGGTAAACCACTTTAGTGGTCAGTTTGTCTGCTTCACAACAATGAACACTCTCTTCGTCACCAAATTATTTACTAATTATCCTAATCACAGTCAAGCTATTGAAAGAAGCATTAAATTAGTGACGGAGGCTTCATCTTCAGTGCATAAAAGTGACACATTACTAAATTTTAAGAAAATTAAAAAGTACGGAAAAATTTGCTAAATTTTAATCAAAAAAAGAGTTTACCCTATAATTAATATCATTATCTCTTTCCCGCTGTACTAAATTTGAATTTTAGTTAATTTCTGAAGTAAGTTCCATTATACAAGCTAGGATGGAGCTCATGCAGCCACCTCAACGTGGTGAGTTCTGGTAATTATTTTTTACTTATTTTTTTAAACAAGGTATAAAAAATAAGCTGTGTAGCTGCAGGAACTTGACTTAGTTACAACATTTTTAAAAAAATATACAACAAACTATATATGTCTAATTATAGCCATCAGATTAACCAACATTTGATTATTTTAAGTAGTTATATTTCATTCGTCAGTATTAAGGATTAGGTAATAATACATTTTTTTTATAAATAATTGAGTAGTTGTGCGGAATTAGTATACATATATAAAAAATAGCGTAATTTCGAAATTTTCAAACTTTGGGGCCACCGCGCCCCACCTAAAGGGGGTCCGATGGGGCCCAAATTTTTTGTGTCATGTTTTCAACCCATTTGGCCAGTTTTTATCACATTGATTTGTTGGATTTCCCAAACTTTGATTTTTCGACCCACCCTACTGGACATCCAGCTAAATCGCCTTGTCATCACCCAAAACGGATAATTCCGTTGAAATCTCGGTTTCGGATTTCTTGGGTGAAAACAATACTTTTCCTATAGGTATACCTTCGGATAAGGTGTGGAAAAGTTAAAAAAAAGACCAGTTATGTACCATGACTTAATGAGCGAATTTTCAAAGAAATCTGCGTATTATTGCGTATTCTGGGCCCTCACTCTAGTAGCTAACTACTACCGAGGGTCCACACATTTGTAGTAATTACTGTAGTAGGTATTTTTTATTTTCTATGTACATGTGGAAATAAATTGAAATTGAATTGAAATTGGCTTATAATATGCAGTATAGGTAAATTTTGGTTTAGAATTTAGATGGGTGAAAAAAAAAAAAAAAATGATACACAGGGTACGGGGTACAAAAGTCATAATAGTATATACCCTTCAAGATGCATGTACATGGAAAGCTCTTTAAGAATACAGTAATAATTGTTGTTATGTACACTTTTGTCATATTTTTATATAAGAGAGGGGTAAAATGGAAAAAGACGTTTTTATGCTATTTTTGACCCTAAATTGTCAAAATTTAATCCCAAAAATGGACTCCAAAAATTGTGGCCAACGAACTCATTCTTTCTTTTAATATTATTGACATTTTTAAATTTTAATTTTTTAAGAACATCCTAGGTGGCACATAGCTTCCTCGTGTCCTATTATGGATGAATGGTTAAATGACTATAAAATGATGTGACCACTGGCAATTAAAAGTTTGGTTGCTCCTGTTTTGATCCCCAATAGGGTCGCTTCTACACTTATTAAATATTAAAAAGTGTGCAGACGGAAATTAATGTTTTGTCAGATGTAGCCCACAGATATTCTAACATTAATTTTAACCTCCTGTTTATTAATAGTATTTTTACCTCCAATTTAGTGTTAAATTTTCTATAAAAAGGTAAAATATTAACCACACTAACATTAGCTTATTAACGCCCCACTAATAAGCTGGTTTTTATATAACAATAATATTATATATATATATATATATATATATATATATATATATATATATATATATATATATATATATATATATATATATATATATATATATATATATATATATATAATTTTTTTTTTTTTATAACAATATTAATATTGTGTATAAAGTAAACTTTTGCAGAAAATAAAATAATTTTAATTATTATTTTACATGAATTTATTAGAAAATAAGGTTGAGTTTAACTAATTGAGGTCACTGTGTGATATTGTCTTGCTATGACTTGAGTATTAAACGTTCTATTTGGTGTTCCGCTCTCATTTCTAAGGTGGTATATAATATCTATAATTTTAGTAAAAATAAATTAATTTCTTTTTTGTAGAGGGCGTTTTTCAGTTGTCTATTATTATCTACAGGTTCTTTTAAAATGATTTCCTGATTGCTTTGATACAGTGGACGCGTGTTTTTATAGGGTGATCGAGTTATGCACGAAGCGAAGGTCCAAGTGAGAAAAAGTTCTCTATAGCTGTGTGTACTCCAGCCTTGAACCACTTACTCCTAGAATGCCTCAACTTGCTCTCGCAGCTCGCAGAATAATCCTTCACAACAAGCCAAGGAAACCACCTTTAGAGTAAGCCTATCGTCTCTATGTACTCTTAATTACGCTTTGCCCGGTTAACTGGTTCATCAGTGCAGTCATGTGGACAAGTTAAGCACTTGTCTTTTCTAGTCGATTTAAACCTCAAGGTTACTTTGCAATACTTGATGGTACTTTACAACACTCTCACCAAATATATCTATATTATGCATTTGTAATGATTTAAAACTGTTTTCTTTACTTATATTTATTAATTTATTAAATGTTAGTTCACATAGTTCAACTCAGTTTCTAAATAGTAATGATTTGAAATAAGTATGATTTTGAAATCATATTAATTTTCCATCTTACTTTTTGCAAAATTTTGATCCTATTCTAAAGAAGAAAAATATTTACTTTTTTAATTATATCAACCGCGAACTACTAAATTTTAGTAATTCGATCGTGATAACACAGACTAAGTGTTAGTGTGGTTTAGTCAATCTACTTTTAAAAATGGATTAAAATTTCTTTGAGGTTAAGTACAATCAAGCATCAGTGAAATTTTCGGGCACAACAGGAAGTAAAACTGTAGAAAAAATAAAAACATTTTCTATAAACTCATAATTTAAAGTAATAATTACATTAATATTAATATGTACTCAATGGCAACGCACTCAATAGCCATCCTATATTTAACTTCTTTTGATAATAATTATTGATCAAAACCTCTAACCTTTGGAATAAATAAATTGATCTATTTTAATACAAAATATCAAATACAAATATGTCCAGTAATCAAGAAAAAGACTCAATTCATTATTATAATCTAATAACACCCAAAGTCACCTTCTCCTTCTCAAACCTTAAATTGGTTAAAAAAAGAGGATACGGGTTAACGAAAAGAAAAGTGCTTAAGTCACTTTTACTCTTTGTCATTGCACCTGTCCGTTGCCTTGGCCTTTACCTTGATTAACGAATTACCTGGCAACATCACATTAAGACTAAACGTACTGAAATCTCAAGACACTACAAGTTGCTACTTCGTCTTCTAGATTGTATATCCAAAATTATTTTAAGTAATAAACTCCTTATCCACAACAAAGTTTTAAAACCGGCTTGAATCAATGGGCTGTAGGCTTGGGGTAGCATCAACTTCCGTCGACAATATTCGATTACTTATGAATAATTAATTATCAACCAACTTATACCTTACCATTTCTTAAATATTTCCTTTTTTTCTTATTCACTTGTTACTTTATTACTTTGCTTGTTCATATTTTGAATAAAATAATTCACGCCAAAAAAAGTCATCAATGGATTATTACCTGCATCGTGTCCAAATAAGTCACCATCCTAATATCAATGTATCAGTATCACTCTAAACATTAATAAGTTATGTAGTTGTGATATTAAAAGGAGGAAAAATCCAATCTAGCAGTTAGAATAAATTCCAATCTAATATATTTTTTTACAATTCAATTCATGTACGTAGTATTTATAAAGAGAAAGAATTTGAGGTTGAAAAGTTCTTTTTAAGATTTTTATGGATTTACACCTTTTAAGGTCCCCTGAAAACAAATTAAAAAAAAAAAAAAAATGTCGGGCTGTCGTCTGCCACTAAACTGATTTAGTTTAGGGCCGATTTTAATGTAATACAGGTCCAGAAAATTCATCCCCGGGCAAAGTCGAGATATTAATATTAGCTCAAAATTTGAGAGCGTTTCTCCCCCCCCCCCCCCCCCCCAAATCTAAAACATAATAAAATGTTCGAAAACAGTTTCTACGATAGATTGTTAAAAATTCGAAGATGTAGTCCATTTACATAAGAACATAACCCTATTTGCATTTTTCCAGTTAAAAATCAAGTTCCCAAAAAATTGAAAATCAAAAACAATATAATATAATAATAATAATATACGTTTATTGTTTATAAACAAAAAATGTTTGTACAATGGAGTTCACAACGTCTTATTTTCAACTTCTTAAATTTAACCTAAAACTTTACAAGATAATTAAACATAAATTACTAGATTATAAACCAAAAAAGTTCTTATAACAATTAAATTTTCAAGATTTAATGATGAAAATGAATTATAAATAATTAAAGTCATTTCCTGTTTAAAAAAAAAGAAAAAAAAAAAAAAAAGAAAAGAAAAAAACAAAAACGAAAATACAATAGGAAATAAATAAATGAAAATACTTGAAATTCGTAGATAAATAATACGTTAATTATTGTTCCATGATAAAGATGCGTGTTTTTAACGCTGCAACGATGAACCAGTATAAGGATTTAAATTTGTTGATATCCTCAATAATTAATAGGTCTTGAAGTTGATTTTCTTTGTTGAGATCGGAGTGAATATGACTGTTGATCCATTTTTTTCTGGCTTCTTTATAAATGGGGCATTCCAAAAAGAAGTGAATTAAGTTGTCTTGGTGACCCATATTACACAAGGGACACATATTCTCTGAATCTATTTTTTGCGATTTTTTATTATAGTATAGTTGACATACTTTCTCGTTCGCTATTCGAATTTGACTGACAAGTCTGAGCTGATGAATAGGTAACTTGAACTGGAGATATTCTTCGCCAAGTCCAAGAGAACTGATATATTTATACCTAATATTGTATTTCGATGACAAAATGGATTCGGTATCTTTACTTTTGTGATAGTTTATTAATTTTTCTACGGTGTTTTCAAATTCTTTTTCAATTTCTTCTGTTTGATTCAGTGTGGTTATGTAGAGAGCATTAGCTCTGGAGAGTAGTAATTTAAACTGTGAGAACCAATTATACTGTATTTCCGGTTTATTATTCTTTATGTCCAGTTTTGTAAGAGAGTTGAGAAGGATTTTAGGAAGCCTTGACTGGTCCATTTTTAAGATTTTTATCCACCATCTAAGGGCTCGCTTAATTACTTGGACAATCACCGAGTCAACTCCTACTTCTGTTCGGACATAGTGGTCAGGAGTACACCTGGGCCAGTAAAATATATTCTTATAGAATCTAGTTTGAACACATTCCAAGCTGTTGACATATCGCAATGCCCAGGTTTCGGAGCAATAGAGCAGGGTGGCATTAACCATCGAGTTGTATAGTTTGATTTTAGTTTCTAAACTATCTGATTTAGTATTTCTAAGGATTTCTCTGACTTTAAATGAAGCTATACTGGCTTTACTGATGAACTGGTCTACTGTTTGCTTGAATTTGCCAGAAGCATAGAAATTTACACCCAAATAAGTTATTTGGTCGGTTTTGTCAATAATGAGGCTATTGTAAAAAAGGCTTTTCACGTGACCTAATTTGGGGCTTCTACGAAACACAACTGTTTTGGTTTTCTCAACGTTGACTTCGAGTTCATTTTGACAGCAGTAATCGTAAAGTATGTTTAGCATTCTTTGGGTTTCTCTCCATGATGGTGCCAGTAAAGTGGTGTCATCAGCATATAATAGCATTAATAGTTCTTTGAGTTGTCCTACGCTTACTCCTTGTGCAGACTTATCTCTGAAAAACTTTACTATGTCACTTATGAAGAGGCAGAAAAGCAGTGGGCTTAATGAGTCACCTTGCATGACTCCTGTTGAAAGGGGGATTTCTTTTAACTCTTTCCCGCTTTTGAAAATAAAGCTGGCTGTTTGATAGAACGCTCTAATCACTCTTATAATTTTGGCACTTATACCTAAATCAAAAACAATAATTACAAGATAAAAAGAACTTGTTATATACTACGTTTTTAAATTTTTTATTGACTAAATAAAAAATCAATATGAAACCCGTCAAAATGAAGATTGCGTAAATATGGGACATGTCAAAACAAATTAAAAAAATTGCGAATTTTTTCCGAACTAACTTTCCATACAGCAAAATTTGCTGAAAACGAATTAAATTCTGCTGCAAGTGAAAGATGGCTAAAAGTATTAAAATAATGCATTGTCATCGTGTTCTGAGCTATTCTGAAAGTTTCAAATGTCTAGCTACTCGGGATGTTTGTTAAAATATTTAGTTAGTTAGCAAGATTTGTACTGGACAAACAAACAAACAAACAAGAAAGCAAG
The DNA here is from genome assembly GCA_951217055.1 of Gerris lacustris. Lineage (NCBI taxonomy): Eukaryota > Metazoa > Arthropoda > Insecta > Hemiptera > Gerridae > Gerris > Gerris lacustris. Next base: position 85,671,268 of record OX578276.1, on the reverse strand, counting down.
CTAATAAAAACGTAGTAAAAAGTAAATAACCACTGTTATGTTGAAAACTTTTTAAATACGAGTATGTTTAAAAATAAATTATTTAAATGAGTTATTATGGGATTTAAATACAGTATCCATATCTATAAGAAAGATAGTTTTGTAGAGAAAGTTTTGTTCGATTATCGTTTATTTTGTTTGATGTATCAGATGTATATTATTTCCAATATTGGGAATAGTCATTCTTGTTACAGTAGTTTAACCTTCTCATATGCATAGAATATGCGAGATTAAAAGTAGAGAGAATGTGTTGTGATAAAGCAAAAAATAGATTTTGATGAAAAAGTAATTTCTATGGTGCAATTGCAATTCAATAATTGATAAATTTTCTTTACTACATTGTGGCAGTTATGGCTTTTGAAATAACTAAGGATACCTTCATTGAAGTAGAGGCATGTAGTCTAAACTTCTGAAGCGATTTCGATCAAAATTTGGTATAAGCATTACACCGAGGAGAAGTTTAGGTTTATACCCTATAATACTACTCGTATTTTGAGACGACTATAAAACTTCACAAAAACTGTTTCGACTATTTTGGCTTACAAGGTAAAATAAAAAAACATAATATCAAAATCTATAATAAAGACTCTGATAAAATTAAGTAGAATGTGTACGTGCGTAAAAAAGTTTATTCTAGCCAATATTTAATCATTTTTAGGGTTTCGTTGGTAAAACCAAAAAAAGAAACCCTTATAGTTTCGTTCATGTGTCTGTCTGTCTGTCACTCTATACGGTTCCAATAACTTTTGAATCAAAAGAAATAAAAACATGAAACTTTCCAGTATTAAAGATCGTTTTGACGCGCACACAGGAAAAATATAGAGAACTCAAAATTATCAGCTGCTCAAATTCAAAATGGCGGATAATTCTCGTCACGCGAAAAAAATATTTTTTTTAAAATTTTGATTGGGGTATCAAATGAAAGGTATTGAAGAGTAGATTACAAAAATATATAACACTTGTGGGTAGTGTATATTTTTCTGCGCCATTTTGACAAAAAACATCAACATTTTGCGTATTTCCCCCCTAAAACTATATTTCTGCTCTTACTAAAAATATAGAAAAATATGCAAAATGTGTGATGGGCCAAAGAAAACATAGGATTAGCAATTTGATCCGATCAACTAGGAATCCAAAATGGCGGCAAATTCCTGTCATGGGGATACATTTTTTTTTTTTTTTAGTTTTGAGTGGGGTATCAAATGAAAGGTATTGAAGAGAAGATTAGAAATATATACAACACTTGTGGGTAATATTTTTTTTCTGCGCCATTTTGTAAAAAAACATACAAATTTTACCCCCCCCCCCCCCCGTACACAAATTTTATGTTCACGATACCAACGAAACCCTTTTTGCGTGAGACTTCACGCCTATCCAATTTATTTGAGTATAGTAAGTACTTCCGACAATTTAAAATACCTGTATTAATTGGGATAATATTTGGTTATTATTTAGTATAAACTTACCTCTTTTTGCGTAAAAATTACACACTTGCGATTAAATAGAGAAAGTATATATATATATATATATATATATATATATATATATATATATATATATATATATATATATATATATATATATTTATAATTCATGATGAGTAGTTCTGGAAAAAAAAGTTAAAAAAAAATAATGAAAGAAGAAGAAAAAAACAAAAGAAAAAAAATGTTTAGAACATCTGTGTAATATTATAAAATAATGGCAGATTATTAAAAATTTTAATATTTTTGTTCGTGGTGTTGTATCTTTTGATCTTTAAGGTACTTCTGAAAAATCCTTCCCACAGTTATAATACTCATTGTAATGAGATTTCTACAGTTTAACGTTTATTACTGTAGTATTGCAGAAGATCTCAGGATATTGTCAGGAAATGTATACATTATATTTTTTATTCCTCAATACAAAAATTAAAGCCTATTTTAAGAATAAAAAGGAAATTAGATTACACAACTAATTTTAACTTTTTTAATTCGAGAACTTCCTTTTGAGTAAAGAGATATATAAACTCAATGGTCCTATAAAAAACAGAAGGGTATTGCAAAAAAATATATTTGTCGTTTGTTATTCCACAATAAAAAGATAAAGGCCAATTTATATAATATTAGAACAAATATATGTATAACCCCCCCTGTTCGCACCAGGGGGAGGTTTTCCTGACCTGGCCACGAAATTGTGTATAAAGAATAAATGAAAATAATAAAAATATAAAATGATTTGCGGACTGTAGGTTATATTTAGGTGATATGTACATAATTATGAATAATATGATAATAAGGCCTTAAATAAGAGTTAGCTGAATATGGAAAGGTGATGTGAAGTGTGGTGAGTTGGTGCCTTGGTGATATGTAGAGATGCCGGATGCCAGCACTGATAAATACCATTTACTTCCCTGGATTCCATGGTGAAGTAAAGGCTTGTTTTCTGGATACCAGATAAACCGGATAAATCATGGATGCCACAGATTTATCCAGATAAAAACTTGTTCTAAATCACTTGCACAGAAAAATGGCCACTGCTCACATTGAGAGCTAGACTCACACTTGTTCTGTTCACACTCTAAACTCCCTCCAAATTTGGGCCGTTAAATATTCAAATATTTAAAATCTGGGACAGTTTTGCCAGCGGAGGAAGACCCAGACGTCTAAATAAAGATCTAATGGGCCCTTTCAAATAATAGCAGGGCCGGTCTGTCTAAATGAGCCTGGGTGCTTTGTAGAGCAGGTTCGGTAGATGATGTAGGTAGAGGTGTTAAGGTGCTTCTGTAAAACAGTGTTCAAGCTATCTTGAACACCCCCCCCCCCTTTGAATAATTAATTCAATACTTTTTTCAAATTACATTTAACAACAAATATATTTAGTAATCTATATAGTACTAAACTTATACTCTTATATAAGATTTTCATTTGTTAACATAAAAATGATTCCTTTGGGGATAAAAATAGTATGGGACTTCTCGCCCCTTGACTCTGGGGACTAAAAATTGTTGGCTTTAAGATTGCTGATCTTTATTTTGTGTACACACAAACAATCACACACACACGCACGCGCGCACACACTCACGCACACGCGCTCACACACACACACACACACGCACTAATTGGAAGAAAAGGCGAGTTGTGCTCGCTGCTGTGCCTCATCTGATGGATGATCAGATGAGGATTACGAATATTTTAGAATATCGATTTCCACATTCAACCAACTGGCAATTACCTTCCGAACACGTTTTTTATACTCTGCATTTCTATACTTTTCACTCGACTGATCATACAAAACTGGGAATTTTCTAATTAATTCAATTATTTTTTTGACCTCTATTTTGAGTAGCAAAGTAAAATAAATATATAAAGTGTTGTAGTGCAATGAATAAGTTCCAAACATTTAAATAGAATAGTTATAACAAAGAAAGTTAAAGATGTAGATAAAGTATTTAAAATCCCGCACCGTGTCTGTCAAAAATTGAACTAAACTAATCCAAGTGTCGGCGCGGACAAGTGGGGACTACACCTAACATTTCCTTAGGTTTATTCCTCAACGAGTCGTTGTCCGACACCACGGACGTCATAATATGTTGCGTGCACGGTGCTGACAGGTACTTTGACAACCCCCTCGATATTGGGCTCATTT
>OX578276.1:84916383-84918883 GCA_951217055.1 Gerris lacustris | reverse complement strand
TCTTAAAAAAAAAAAAAAAAAAAATCTTAAAAAAAAAAAAAAAAAAATCTTAAAAAAAAAAAAAAAAAAAAATCTTAAAAAAAAAAAAAAAAAATCTGAAAAAAGATTAATTTTTGATGTTTTATGGCAATCTCAAGGGGATTTGAAAATTGCACTTGTGGGGGGAGGGTCGTGTTATTCGTGTTATTGAGGTTGTCGTGTTATTGAGGTTGTCGTGTTATCGAGGGTCGTGTCGAGGTGTCGTGCTCGAGTCGCGTTATAGAGGTTGACATCTCAAAACGACTTGTTATAGAGGTTCTGGGTTACGTTGTTAATTAGAAAAAAAACCTTATTGAGGTTGTTTGGATAATAATAGAGATTAATTTAATGTTAATTATATTAATTTTTGATGTTTTATGGCAATCTCAAGGGGATTTGAAAATTGCACTTGTGGGGGGAGGGTCGTGTTATTCGTGTTATTGAGGTTGTCGTGTAATTGAGGTTGTCGTGTTATCGAGGGTCGTGTCGAGGTGTCGTGCTCGAGTCGCGTTATAGAGGTTGACATCTCTAAACGACTTGTTATAGAGGTTCTGGGTTACGTTGTTAATTAGAAAAAAAACCTTATTGAGGTTGTTTGGATAATAATAGAGATTAATTTAATGTTAATTATATTAATTTTTGATGTTTTATGGCAATCTCAAGGGGATTGGAAAATTGCACTTGTGGGGGGAGGGTCGTGTTATTCGTGTTATTGAGGTTGTCGTGTAATTGAGGTTGTCGTGTTATCGAGGGTCGTGTCGAGGTGTCGTGCTCGAGTCGCGTTATAGAGGTTGACTTCTCAAAACGACTTGTTATAGAGGTTCTGGGTTACGTTGTTAATTTGAAAAAAAACCTTATTGAGGTTGTTTGCATAATAATAGAGATTAATTTAATGTTAATTATATTAATTTTTGATGTTTTATGGCAATCTCAAGGGGATTTGAAAATTGCACTTGTGGGGGGAGGGTCGTGTTATTCGTGTTATTGAGGTTGTCGTGTAATTGAGGTTGTCGTGTTATCGAGGGTCGTGTCGAGGTGTCGTGCTCGAGTCGCGTTATAGAGGTTGACATCTCTAAACGACTTGTTATAGAGGTTCTGGGTTACGTTGTTAATTAGAAAAAAAACCTTATTGAGGTTGTTTGGATAATAATAGAGATTAATTTAATGTTAATTATATTAATTTTTGATGTTTTATGGCAATCTCAAGGGGATTGGAAAATTGCACTTGTGGGGGGAGGGTCGTGTTATTCGTGTTATTGAGGTTGTCGTGTAATTGAGGTTGTCGTGTTATCGAGGGTCGTGTCGAGGTGTCGTGCTCGAGTCGCGTTATAGAGGTTGACTTCTCAAAACGACTTGTTATAGAGGTTCTGGGTTACGTTGTTAATTTGAAAAAAAACCTTATTGAGGTTGTTTGCATAATAATAGAGATTAATTTAATGTTAATTGTATTAATTTTTGATGTTTTATGGCAATCTCAAGGGGATTTGAAAATTGCACTTGTGGGGGGAGGGTCGTGTTATTCGTGTTATTGAGGTTGTCGTGTTATCGAGGGTCGTGTAGAGGTGTCGTGCTCGAGTCGCGTTATAGAGGTTGACGTCTCAAAACGACTTGTTATAGAGGTTCTGGGTTACGTTGTTAATTTGAAAAAAAAACCTTATTGAGGTTGTTTGCATAATAATAGAGATTAATTTAATGTTAATTGTATTAATTTTTGATGTTTTATGGCAATCTCAAGGGGATTTGAAAATTGCACTTGTGGGGGGAGGGTCGTGTTATTCGTGTTATTGAGGTTGTCGTGTTATTGAGGTTGTCGTGTGTTATTCGTGTTATTGAGGTTGTCGTGTTATTGAGGTTATCGTGTTATCGAGGGTCGTGTCGAGGTGTCGTGCTCGAGTCGCGTTATAGAGGTTGACATCTCTAAACGACTTGTTATAGAGGTTCTGGGTTACGTTGTTAATTAGAAAAAAAACCTTATTGAGGTTGTTTGGATAATAATAGAGATTAATTTAATGTTAATTATATTAATTTTTGATGTTTTATGGCAATCTCAAGGGGATTTGAAAATTGCACTTGTGGAGGGAGGGTCGTGTTATTCGTGTTATTGAGGTTGTCGTGTAATTGAGGTTGTCGTGTTATCGAGGGTCGTGTCGAGGTGTCGTGCTCGAGTCGCGTTATAGAGGTTGACTTCTCAAAACGACTTGTTATAGAGGTTCTGGGTTACGTTGTTAATTTGAAAAAAAAACCTTATTGAGGTTGTTTGCATAATAATAGAGATTAATTTAATGTTAATTGTATTAATTTTTGATGTTTTATGGCAATCTCAAGGGGATTTGAAAATTGCACTTGTGGGGGGAGGGTCGTGTTATTCGTGTTATTGAGGTTGTCGTGTTATTGAGGTTGTCTTGTTATCGAGGGTCGTGTTATCAAGGGTCGTGTTCAACGACAGACTTGTTCAAGATACCCATTCCTGTAAGGAATGGGT
>OX578276.1:84752332-84916183 GCA_951217055.1 Gerris lacustris | reverse complement strand
TTATCGAGGGTCGTGTTATCGAGGGTCGTGTTATCGAGGGTCGTGTTATCGAGGGTCGTGTTATCGAGGGTCGTGTTATCGAGGGTCGTGTTATCGAGGGTCGTGTTATCGAGGGTCGTGTTATCGAGGGTCGTGTTATCGAGGGTCGTGTTATCGAGGGTCGTGTTATCGAGGGTCGTGTTATCGAGGGTCGTGTTATCGAGGGTCGGGTGTTATCGAGGGTCGTGTTATCGAGGGTCGTGTTATCGAGGGTCGTGTTATCGAGGGTCGTGTTATCGAGGGTCGTGTTATCGAGGGTCGTGTTATCGAGGGTCGTGTAATCGAGGGTCGTGTTATCGAGGGTCGTGTTATCGAGGGTCGTGTTATCGAGGGTCGTGTAATCGAGGGTCGTGTATCGAGGTCGTGTTATCGAGGGTCGTGTATCGAGGGTCGTGTTATAAAAAAAAATCTTAAAAAAAAAAAAATCTTAAAAAAAAAATCTTAAAAAAAAAAAAAAAAAAATCTTAAAAAACTTAAAAAAAAAATCCTAAAAAAAAAAAAAAAAAAATCCTAAAAAAAAAAAAAAAAAAATCTTAAAAAAAAAAAAAAAAATCTTAAAAAAAAAACAAAAAAAATCTTAAAAAAAAATCCTAAAAAAAAAAAAAAAAAATCTTAAAAAAAAAAAAAAAAAAAATCCTAAAAAAAAAAAAAAAAAAATCTTAAAAAAAAAAAAATCTTAAAAAAAAAATCTTAAAAAAAAATCCTAAAAAAAAAAAAAAAAAAAATCCTAAAAAAAAAAAAAAAAAAATCTAAAAAAAAAATCTTAAAAAAAAAAACAAAAAAAATCTTAAAAAAAAAATCCTAAAAAAAAAAAAAAAAAAAATCTTAAAAAAAAAAAAAAAAAAATCTTAAAAAAAAAAAAAAAAAAATCTTAAAAAAACTTAAAAAAAAAAATCCTAAAAAAAAAAAAAAAAAAAATCCTAAAAAAAAAAAAAAAAAAATCTTAAAAAAAAAAAAAAAATCTTAAAAAAAAAAAAAAAATCTTAAAAAAAAAAAAAAAAAAAACTTAAAAAAAAAATCTTAAAAAAAAAAACAAAAAAAATCTTAAAAAAAAAATCCTAAAAAAAAAAAAAAAAAAAATCTTAAAAAAAAAAAAAAAAATCCTAAAAAAAAAAAAAAAAAAAATCTTAAAAAAAAAAAAAATCTTAAAAAAAAAATCTTAAAAAAAAAATCCTAAAAAAAAAAAAAAAAATTCTAAAAAAAAAAAAAAAAAAATCTTAAAAAAAAAAAAAATCCTAAAAAAAAAAAAAAAAAAATTCCTAAAAAAAAACTTAACTTTTTCATATTTTATATTTAGGATTTTTTTTTTTTTTTTTTAAGTCTTGGGTAGTACTTGGGAGTTGGCAGGGAGGAGTGGAGTCAGTACAACTAGGGAATAGTGGGAGAAGCTGATCTTGATATTGATACTGAATTAACCTAAATCCTCTCTAGTTATCGATATGATACATTATCTGTCCAGTTACTAAAAGTACCTACCTTTTTTCAGAAGTATCAGATACTGGTATTGAGTACATTTACATTTTTTAAATACCTGTTACAAAATACACATTAGGTTGATGCAACCCGACCCATCCCTAGAGTATCTACCGCCTCCCGCTGCCGTGCCACTGCGTCATTACGACACATTATATGTGTCACACATTCACTCTCTTAAATTAAATAACGACCCTCGATAACACGACCCTCGATAACACGACCCTCGATAACACGACCCTCGATTACACGACCCTCGATAACACGACCCTCGATAACACGACCCTCGATAACACGACCCTCGATAACACGACCCTCGATAACACGACCCTCGATAACACGACCCTCGATAACACGACCCTCGATTACACGACCCTCGATAACACGACCCTCGATAACACGACCCTCGATAACACGACAACCTCAATAACACGAATAACACGACCCTCCCCCCACAAGTGCAATTTTCAAATCCCCTTGAGATTGCCATAAAACATCAAAAATTAATATGTGTTATCGAGGGTCGTGTTATCGAGGGTCGTGTTATCGAGGGTCGTGTTATCGAGGGTCGTGTTATCGAGGGTCGTGTAATCGAGGGTCGTGTTATCGAGGGTCGTGTTATCGAGGGTCGTGTTATCGAGGGTCGTGTTATCGAGGGTCGTGTTATCGAGGGTCGTGTTATCGAGGGTCGTGTTATCGAGGGTCGTGTAATCGAGGGTCGTGTTATCGAGGGTCGTGTTATCGAGGGTCGTGTTATCGAGGGTCGTTATTTAATTTAAGAGAGTGAATGTGTGACACATATAATGTGTCGTAATGACGCAGTGGCACGGCAGCGGGAGGCGGTAGATACTCTAGGGATGGGTCGGGTTGCATCAACCTAATGTGTATTTTGTAACAGGTATTTAAAAAATGTAAATGTACTCAATACCAGTATCTGATACTTCTGAAAAAAGGTAGGTACTTTTAGTAACTGGACAGATAATGTATCATATCGATAACTAGAGAGGATTTAGGTTAATTCAGTATCAATATCAAGATCAGCTTCTCCCACTATTCCCTAGTTGTACTGACTCCACTCCTCCCTGCCAACTCCCAAGTACTACCCAAGACTTAAAAAAAAAAAAAAAAAAATCCTAAATATAAAATATGAAAAAGTTAAGTTTTTTTTTAGGAATTTTTTTTTTTTTTTTTTTAGGATTTTTTTTTTTTTTAAGATTTTTTTTTTTTTTTTTTTAGAATTTTTTTTTTTTTTTTTAGGATTTTTTTTTTAAGATTTTTTTTTTAAGATTTTTTTTTTTTTTAAGATTTTTTTTTTTTTTTTTTTTAGGATTTTTTTTTTTTTTTTTAAGATTTTTTTTTTTTTTTTTTTAGGATTTTTTTTTTAAGATTTTTTTTGTTTTTTTTTTTAAGATTTTTTTTTTAAGTTTTTTTTTTTTTTTTTTTTAAGATTTTTTTTTTTTTTTTTTAAGATTTTTTTTTTTTTTTTTAAGATTTTTTTTTTTTTTTTTTTAGGATTTTTTTTTTTTTTTTTTTTTAGGATTTTTTTTTTAAGTTTTTTTAAGATTTTTTTTTTTTTTTTTTAAGATTTTTTTTTTTTTTTTTTTAAGATTTTTTTTTTTTTTTTTTTAGGATTTTTTTTTTAAGATTTTTTTTGTTTTTTTTTTTAAGATTTTTTTTTTAAGATTTTTTTTTTTTTTTTTTTTAGGATTTTTTTTTTTTTTTTTTTTTAGGATTTTTTTTTTAAGATTTTTTTTTTAAGATTTTTTTTTTTTTTAAGATTTTTTTTTTTTTTTTTTTTAGGATTTTTTTTTTTTTTTTTTTAAGATTTTTTTTTTTTTTTTTTAGGATTTTTTTTTAAGATTTTTTTTGTTTTTTTTTTTAAGATTTTTTTTTTTTTTTTTTAAGATTTTTTTTTTTTTTTTTTAGGATTTTTTTTTTTTTTTTTTTTAGGATTTTTTTTTTAAGTTTTTTTAAGATTTTTTTTTTTTTTTTTTTAAGATTTTTTTTTTAAGATTTTTTTTTTTTTAAGATTTTTTTTTATAACACGACCCTCGATAACACGACCCTCGATAACACGACCCTCGATAACACGACCCTCGATTACACGACCCTCGATAACACGACCCTCGATAACACGACCCTCGATAACACGACCCTCGATTACACGACCCTCGATAACACGACCCTCGATAACACGACCCTCGATAACACGACCCTCGATAACACGACCCTCGATAACACGACCCTCGATAACACGACCCTCGATAACACGACCCTCGATAACACGACCCTCGATTACACGACCCTCGATAACACGACCCTCGATAACACGACCCTCGATAACACGACCCTCGATAACACGACCCTCGATAACACGACCCTCGATTACACGACCCTCGATAACACGACCCTCGATAACACGACCCTCGATAACACGACCCTCGATAACACGACCCTCGATAACACGACCCTCGATAACACGACCCTCGATAACACGACCCTCGATAACACGACCCTCGATTACACGACCCTCGATAACACGACCCTCGATAACACGACCCTCGATAACACGACCCTCGATAACACGACCCTCGATAACACGACCCTCGATTACACGACCCTCGATAACACGACCCTCGATAACACGACCCTCGATAACACGACCCTCGATAACACGACCCTCGATTACACGACCCTCGATAACACGACCCTCGATAACACGACCCTCGATAACACGACCCTCGATAACACGACCCTCGATTACACGACCCTCGATAACACGACCCTCGATAACACGACCCTCGATAACACGACCCTCGATAACACGACCCTCGATAACACGACCCTCGATAACACGACCCTCAATAACACGACCCTCGATAACACGACCCTCGATAACACGACCCTCGATTACACGACCCTCGATAACACGACCCTCGATAACACGACCCTCGATAACACGACCCTCGATAACACGACCCTCGATAACACGACCCTCGATAACACGACCCTCAATAACACGACAACCTCAATAACACGACAACCTCAATAACACGACAACCTCAATAACACGAATAACACGACCCTCCCCCCACAAGTGCAATTTTCAAATCCCCTTGAGATTGCCATAAAACATCAAAAATTAATACAATTAACATTAAATTAATCTCTATTATTATGCAAACAACCTCAATAAGGTTTTTTTTCAAATTAACAACGTAACCCAGAACCTCTATAACAAGTCGTTTTGAGAAGTCAACCTCTATAACGCGACTCGAGCACGACACCTCGACACGACCCTCGATAACACGACAACCTCAATAACACGACAACCTCAATAACACGAATAACACGACCCTCCCCCCACAAGTGCAATTTTCAAATCCCCTTGAGATTGCCATAAAACATCAAAAATTAATATAATTAACATTAAATTAATCTTTATTATTATCTAAACAACCTCAATAAGGTTTTTTTTCTAATTAACAACGTAACTCAGAACCTCTATAACAAGTCGTTTTGAGAAGTCAACCTCTATAACGCGACTCGAGCACGACACCTCGACACGACCCTCGATGACCCGACCCTCGATAACACGACAACCTCAATAACACGAATAACACGACCCTCCCCCCACAAGTGCAATTTTCAAATCCCCTTGAGATTGCCTTAAAACATCAAAAATTAATATAATTAACATTAAATTAATCTCTATTATTATCTAAACAACCTCAATAAGGTTTTTTTTTCTAATTAACAACGTAACCCAGAACCTCTATAACAAGTCGTTTTGAGAAGTCAACCTCTATAACGCGACTCGAGCACGACACCTCGACACGACCCTCGATGACCCGACCCTCGATAACACGACCCTCGACCCTCGACTTGTTCAAGATACCCATTCCTTACAGGAATGGTTATCTTGAACAAGTCTGTCGTTGAACACGACCCTCGATAACACGACCCTCGATAACAAGACAACCTCAATAACACGACAACCTCAATAACACGACAACCTCAATAACACGAATAACACGACCCTCCCCCACAAGTGCAATTTTCAAATCCCCTTGAGATTGCCATAAAACATTAAAAATTAATACAATTAACATTAAATTAATCTCTATTATTATGCAAACAACCTCAATAAGGTTTTTTTTCAAATTAACAACGTAACCCAGAACCTCTATAACAAGTCGTTTTGAGAAGTCAACCTCTATAACGCGACTCGAGCACGACACCTCGACACGACCCTCGATAACACGACAACCTCAATTACACGACAACCTCAATAACACGAATAACACGACCCTCCCCCCACAAGTGCAATTTTCAAATCCCCTTGAGATTGCCATAAAACATCAAAAATTAATATAATTAACATTAAATTAAAAAAAAAATCCTAAATATAAAATATGAAAAAGTTAAGTTTTTTTTTAGGATTTTTTTTTTTTTTTTTTTTAGGATTTTTTTTTTTTTTTTTTTAAGATTTTTTTTTAAGTTTTTTTAAGATTTTTTTTTTTTTTTTTTAAGATTTTTTTTTTTTTTTTTTAAGATTTTTTTTTTTTTTTTTTTAGGATTTTTTTTTTAAGATTTTTTTTGTTTTTTTTTTTAAGATTTTTTTTTTAAGATTTTTTTTTTTTTTTTTTTAGGATTTTTTTTTTTTTTTTTTTTAGGATTTTTTTTTTAAGATTTTTTTTTTAAGATTTTTTTTTTTTTTAAGATTTTTTTTTTTTTTTTTTTAGGATTTTTTTTTTTTTTTTTTTAAGATTTTTTTTTTTTTTTTTTTAGGATTTTTTTTTAAGATTTTTTTTGTTTTTTTTTTTAAGATTTTTTTTTTTTTTTTTTAAGATTTTTTTTTTTTTTTTTTAGGATTTTTTTTTTTTTTTTTTTTAGGATTTTTTTTTTAAGTTTTTTTAAGATTTTTTTTTTTTTTTTTTAAGATTTTTTTTTTAAGATTTTTTTTTTTTTAAGATTTTTTTTTATAACACGACCCTCGATAACACGACCCTCGATAACACGACCCTCGATAACACGACCCTCGATTACACGACCCTCGATAACACGACCCTCGATAACACGACCCTCGATAACACGACCCTCGATTACACGACCCTCGATAACACGACCCTCGATAACACGACCCTCGATAACACGACCCTCGATAACACGACCCTCGATAACACGACCCTCGATAACACGACCCTCGATAACACGACCCTCGATAACACGACCCTCGATTACACGACCCTCGATAACACGACCCTCGATAACACGACCCTCGATAACACGACCCTCGATAACACGACCCTCGATAACACGACCCTCGATTACACGACCCTCGATAACACGACCCTCGATAACACGACCCTCGATAACACGACCCTCGATAACACGACCCTCGATAACACGACCCTCGATAACACGACCCTCGATAACACGACCCTCGATAACACGACCCTCGATTACACGACCCTCGATAACACGACCCTCGATAACACGACCCTCGATAACACGACCCTCGATAACACGACCCTCGATAACACGACCCTCGATTACACGACCCTCGATAACACGACCCTCGATAACACGACCCTCGATAACACGACCCTCGATAACACGACCCTCGATAACACGACCCTCGATTACACGACCCTCGATAACACGACCCTCGATAACACGACCCTCGATAACACGACCCTCGATAACACGACCCTCGATTACACGACCCTCGATAACACGACCCTCGATAACACGACCCTCGATAACACGACCCTCGATAACACGACCCTCGATAACACGACCCTCGATAACACGACCCTCAATAACACGACCCTCGATAACACGACCCTCGATAACACGACCCTCGATTACACGACCCTCGATAACACGACCCTCGATAACACGACCCTCGATAACACGACCCTCGATAACACGACCCTCGATAACACGACCCTCGATAACACGACCCTCAATAACACGACAACCTCAATAACACGACAACCTCAATAACACGACAACCTCAATAACACGAATAACACGACCCTCCCCCCACAAGTGCAATTTTCAAATCCCCTTGAGATTGCCATAAAACATCAAAAATTAATACAATTAACATTAAATTAATCTCTATTATTATGCAAACAACCTCAATAAGGTTTTTTTTCAAATTAACAACGTAACCCAGAACCTCTATAACAAGTCGTTTTGAGAAGTCAACCTCTATAACGCGACTCGAGCACGACACCTCGACACGACCCTCGATAACACGACAACCTCAATAACACGACAACCTCAATAACACGAATAACACGACCCTCCCCCCACAAGTGCAATTTTCAAATCCCCTTGAGATTGCCATAAAACATCAAAAATTAATATAATTAACATTAAATTAATCTTTATTATTATCTAAACAACCTCAATAAGGTTTTTTTTCTAATTAACAACGTAACTCAGAACCTCTATAACAAGTCGTTTTGAGAAGTCAACCTCTATAACGCGACTCGAGCACGACACCTCGACACGACCCTCGATGACCCGACCCTCGATAACACGACAACCTCAATAACACGAATAACACGACCCTCCCCCCACAAGTGCAATTTTCAAATCCCCTTGAGATTGCCTTAAAACATCAAAAATTAATATAATTAACATTAAATTAATCTCTATTATTATCTAAACAACCTCAATAAGGTTTTTTTTTCTAATTAACAACGTAACCCAGAACCTCTATAACAAGTCGTTTTGAGAAGTCAACCTCTATAACGCGACTCGAGCACGACACCTCGACACGACCCTCGATGACCCGACCCTCGATAACACGACCCTCGACCCTCGACTTGTTCAAGATACCCATTCCTTACAGGAATGGTTATCTTGAACAAGTCTGTCGTTGAACACGACCCTCGATAACACGACCCTCGATAACAAGACAACCTCAATAACACGACAACCTCAATAACACGACAACCTCAATAACACGAATAACACGACCCTCCCCCACAAGTGCAATTTTCAAATCCCCTTGAGATTGCCATAAAACATTAAAAATTAATACAATTAACATTAAATTAATCTCTATTATTATGCAAACAACCTCAATAAGGTTTTTTTTCAAATTAACAACGTAACCCAGAACCTCTATAACAAGTCGTTTTGAGAAGTCAACCTCTATAACGCGACTCGAGCACGACACCTCGACACGACCCTCGATAACACGACAACCTCAATTACACGACAACCTCAATAACACGAATAACACGACCCTCCCCCCACAAGTGCAATTTTCAAATCCCCTTGAGATTGCCATAAAACATCAAAAATTAATATAATTAACATTAAATTAAAAAAAAAAAATCCTAAATATAAAATATGAAAAAGTTAAGTTTTTTTTTAGGATTTTTTTTTTTTTTTTTTTAGGATTTTTTTTTTTTTTTAAGATTTTTTTTTTTTTTTTTTAGAATTTTTTTTTTTTTTTTAGGATTTTTTTTTAAGATTTTTTTATAAGATTTTTTTTTTTTTTAAGATTTTTTTTTTTTTTTTTTTTAGGATTTTTTTTTTTTTTTTTAAGATTTTTTTTTTTTTTTTTTAGGATTTTTTTTTTAAGATTTTTTTTTTTTTTTTTTTAAGATTTTTTTTTTAAGTTTTTTTTTTTTTTTTTTTAAGATTTTTTTTTTTTTTTTTTTAAGATTTTTTTTTTTTTTTTAAGATTTTTTTTTTTTTTTTTTAGGATTTTTTTTTTTTTTTTTTTAGGGATTTTTTTTTTAAGTTTTTTTAAGATTTTTTTTTTTTTTTTTTAAGATTTTTTTTTTTTTTTTTTTAAGATTTTTTTTTTTTTTTTTTTTAGGATTTTTTTTTTAAGATTTTTTTTTGTTTTTTTTTTTTTAAGATTTTTTTTTTAAGATTTTTTTTTTTTTTTTTTTTAGGATTTTTTTTTTTTTTTTTTTTAGGATTTTTTTTTAAGATTTTTTTTTTTAAGATTTTTTTTTTTTTTAAGATTTTTTTTTTTTTTTTTTTTTTAGGATTTTTTTTTTTTTTTTTTAAGATTTTTTTTTTTTTTTTTTTAGGATTTTTTTTTAAGATTTTTTTTGTTTTTTTTTTTAAGATTTTTTTTTTTTTTTTTTAAGATTTTTTTTTTTTTTTTTAGGATTTTTTTTTTTTTTTTTTTTTAGGATTTTTTTTTTAAGTTTTTTTAAGATTTTTTTTTTTTTTTTTTTTAAGATTTTTTTTTTAAGATTTTTTTTTTTTTAAGATTTTTTTTTATAACACGACCCTCGATAACACGACCCTCGATAACACGACCCTCGATTACACGACCCTCGATAACACGACCCTCGATAACACGACCCTCGATTACACGACCCTCGATAACACGACCCTCGATAACACGACCCTCGATAACACGACCCTCGAAACACGACCCTCGATAACACGACCCTCGATAACACGACCCTCGATAACACGACCCTCGATAACACGACCCTCGATAACACGACCCTCGATAACACGACCCTCGATTACACGACCCTCGATAACACGACCCTCGATAACACGACCCTCGATAACACGACCCTCGATAACACGACCCTCGATAACACGACCCTCGATTACACGACCCTCGATAACACGACCCTCGATAACACGACCCTCGATAACACGACCCTCGATAACACGACCCTCGATAACACGACCCTCGATAACACGACCCTTGATAACACGACCCTCGATAACACGACCCTCGATTACACGACCCTCGATAACACGACCCTCGATAACACGACCCTCGATAACACGACCCTCGATAACACGACCCTCGATAACACGACCCTCGATTACACGACCCTCGATAACACGACCCTCGATAACACGACCCTCGATAACACGACCCTCGATAACACGACCCTCGATAACACGACCCTCGATTACACGACCCTCGATAACACGACCCTCGATAACACGACCCTCGATAACACGACCCTCGATAACACGACCCTCGATTACACGACCCTCGATAACACGACCCTCGATAACACGACCCTCGATAACACGACCCTCGATAACACGACCCTCGATAACACGACCCTCGATAACACGACCCTCAATAACACGACCCTCGATAACACGACCCTCGATAACACGACCCTCGATTACACGACCCTCGATAACACGACCCTCGATAACACGACCCTCGATAACACATATTAATTTTTGATGTTTATGGCAATCTCAAGGGGATTTGAAAATTGCACTTGTGGGGGGAGGGTCGTGTTATTCGTGTTATTGAGGTTGTCGTGTTATCGAGGGTCGTGTTATCGAGGGTCGTGTTATCGAGGGTCGTGTAATCGAGGGTCGTGTTATCGAGGGTCGTGTTATCGAGGGTCGTGTTATCGAGGGTCGTGTTATCGAGGGTCGTGTTATCGAGGGTCGTGTAATCGAGGTGTCGTGCTCGAGTCGCGTTATAGAGGTTGACTTCTCAAAAACGACTTGTTATAGAGGTTCTGGGTTACGTTTGTTAATTTGAAAAAAAACCTTATTGAGGTTGTTTGCGTATTTGATGTGAAGAATGAAACGGCTTGTTACAAATGTACAAGGTATATTATGTTATACTCATGTTAAAATTATCATTATTTAATGATCAATACTTTCTTTTGGAATGATATGGTAAATGGTAAGTATCATAGGAGACTGTTTAAATAAGCCTCCACTCCAATAATACTAACAATGGAACTTCCAAGACCCAGTTCAATAGCAATTATAAAATTCTTGTATCAATTTAATTGTTTAGCCAGAACGATCAAATTGCATAGGATTGCCACTGGGAAGGACTTCAACAACAATTATAATATACAAATATGTTGCTTCCCGGTTCATTAGAATGTATACTCAACCAACAAAACATGGGGGGCTTTATCTTTTGACTCGGGATTGCCACTGCTTTGGAAACGAAACAGATTGCTACGGAAACTGCTTCCGGGTTTTTTTAAATGCCTCACTATAGGTTATAGTATAAAACTATAGAATAATGACAAGTATTTATATTTGTCACCTTTCTTTAAGCAGCATTATAAGGAAAACTATGAAAACTCATTTAACAATTAAGTACCATTTATCACAGTGTTGGACTGGCAGCTTTCTGGGCCCTCGGCAAAATTTAGTCGTGGGCCCCCTCCCATGTTTAAATCTTTTTACTGAGTATACATCATAGTAATTTTATAGAGGATTAATTATCAAATACATATGAACAATGACGTCACATAATCATACCCTACTGAGGCCACAATACTTTATTTATTATTATTTTATTTATTTTTTAGAAGAGGGAATTGTTATATATTATTTAATTTAATATGAAAATCTAATTTTAAAACATTAGTTTAAAACATAATGTCAATGTATATAAACGAAAAATTGCTAAAATATGATTTAATGGAATAACCAAAATCACATCATTAGTTTATTTCTAAGTTCGCCCTTGTACTTGAAATCTCATCTATTATTTCACGTTTGTTAATATTTTTCGTATAAGTCACTTTCATAGTTCATCAGTATTAAATTACTTAAAAATCCTAAGCCTAGAGAATACCTTAGGCTGATTGAGAAGACAGATCATACAGTACAAGTACAGTAAAAGCACATGATAAACATTGGAAACATAAAGTAGTTCTATATCGTTTTTTTTATGACTGTTAGTGTTTTTTTTTTTTTCCAAAAAGTCATTCTTTTATAGAACAGACTGAGGAAACAAGCCGTTTCATTCTTCACATCAAATACGCAAACAACCTCAATAAGGTTTTTTTTCAAATTAACAACGTAACCCAGAACCTCTATAACAAGTCGTTTTGAGAAGTCAACCTCTATAACGCGACTCGAGCACGACACCTCGATTACACGACCCTCGATAACACGACCCTCGATAACACGACCCTCGATAACACGACCCTCGATAACACGACCCTCGATAACACGACCCTCGATTACACGACCCTCGATAACACGACCCTCGATAACACGACCCTCGATAACACGACAACCTCAATAACACGAATAACACGACCCTCCCCCCACAAGTGCAATTTTCAAATCCCCTTGAGATTGCCATAAAACATCAAAAATTAATATGTGTTATCGAGGGTCGTGTTATCGAGGGTCGTGTTATCGAGGGTCGTGTAATCGAGGGTCGTGTTATCGAGGGTCGTGTTATCGAGGGTCGTGTTATTGAGGGTCGTGTTATCGAGGGTCGTGTTATCGAGGGTCGTGTTATCGAGGGTCGTGTTATCGAGGGTCGTGTTATCGAGGGTCGTGTTATCGAGGGTCGTGTAATCGAGGGTCGTGTTATCGAGGGTCGTGTTATCGAGGGTCGTGTTATCGAGGGTCGTGTTATCGAGGGTCGTGTAATCGAGGGTCGTGTTATCGAGGGTCGTGTTATCGAGGGTCGTGTTATCGAGGGTCGTGTTATCGAGGGTCGTGTTATCGAGGGTCGTGTAATCGAGGGTCGTGTTATCGAGGGTCGTGTTATCGAGGGTCGTGTTATCGAGGGTCGTGTTATCGAGGGTCGTGTTATCGAGGGTCGTGTAATCGAGGGTCGTGTTATCGAGGGTCGTGTTATCGAGGGTCGTGTTATCGAGGGTCGTGTTATCGAGGGTCGTGTTATCGAGGGTCGTGTTATCGAGGGTCGTGTTATCGAGGGTCGTGTTATCGAGGGTCGTGTAATCGAGGGTCGTGTTATCGAGGGTCGTGTTATCGAGGGTCGTGTTATCGAGGGTCGTGTTATAAAAAAAAATCTTAAAAAAAAAAAAATCTTAAAAAAAAAATCTTAAAAAAAAAAAAAAAAAAATCTTAAAAAAACTTAAAAAAAAAATCCTAAAAAAAAAAAAAAAAAAAATCCTAAAAAAAAAAAAAAAAAATCTTAAAAAAAAAAAAAAAAAATCTTAAAAAAAAAAACAAAAAAAATCTTAAAAAAAAATCCTAAAAAAAAAAAAAAAAAATCTTAAAAAAAAAAAAAAAAAAATCCTAAAAAAAAAAAAAAAAAAAATCTTAAAAAAAAAAAAAATCTTAAAAAAAAAATCTTAAAAAAAAAATCCTAAAAAAAAAAAAAAAAAAAATCCTAAAAAAAAAAAAAAAAAAATCTTAAAAAAAAATCTTAAAAAAAAAAACAAAAAAAATCTTAAAAAAAAAATCCTAAAAAAAAAAAAAAAAAAATCTTAAAAAAAAAAAAAAAAAAATCTTAAAAAAAAAAAAAAAAAATCTTAAAAAAACTTAAAAAAAAAATCCTAAAAAAAAAAAAAAAAAAAATCCTAAAAAAAAAAAAAAAAAAATCTTAAAAAAAAAAAAAAAAATCTTAAAAAAAAAAAAAAAAAATCTTAAAAAAAAAAAAAAAAAAAACTTAAAAAAAAAATCTTAAAAAAAAAAACAAAAAAAATCTTAAAAAAAAAATCCTAAAAAAAAAAAAAAAAAAATCTTAAAAAAAAAAAAAAAAATCCTAAAAAAAAAAAAAAAAAAAATCTTAAAAAAAAAAAAAATCTTAAAAAAAAAATCTTAAAAAAAAAATCCTAAAAAAAAAAAAAAAAATTCTAAAAAAAAAAAAAAAAAAATCTTAAAAAAAAAAAAAATCCTAAAAAAAAAAAAAAAAAAAATCCTAAAAAAAAACTTAACTTTTTCATATTTTATATTTAGGATTTTTTTTTTTTTTTTTTAAGTCTTGGGTAGTACTTGGGAGTTGGCAGGGAGGAGTGGAGTCAGTACAACTAGGGAATAGTGGGAGAAGCTGATCTTGATATTGATACTGAATTAACCTAAATCCTCTCTAGTTATCGATATGATACATTATCTGTCCAGTTACTAAAAGTACCTACCTTTTTTCAGAAGTATCAGATACTGGTATTGAGTACATTTACATTTTTTAAATACCTGTTACAAAATACACATTAGGTTGATGCAACCCGACCCATCCCTAGAGTATCTACCGCCTCCCGCTGCCGTGCCACTGCGTCATTACGACACATTATATGTGTCACACATTCACTCTCTTAAATTAAAAAAAAAAAAAAATCTTAAAAAAAAAATCCTAAAAAAAAAAAAAAAAAATCTTAAAAAAAAAATAAAATAAAATAAAAAAATAATAAATAAAAAAAAAAAAAAAAAATCCTAAAAAAAAAAAAAAAAAAATCTTAAAAAAAAAATCCTAAAAAAAAAAAAAAAAAAAATCTTAAAAAAAAAATCCTAAAAAAAAAAAAAAAAAATCTTAAAAAAAAAAAAAAAAAAATCCTAAAAAAAAAAAAAAAAAAATCTTAAAAAAAAAAAAAAAAAAATCTTAAAAAAAAAATCCTAAAAAAAAAAAAAAAAAAAATCTTAAAAAAAAAAAAAAAAAAAATCCTAAAAAAAAAAAAAAAAAATCCTAAAAAAAAAAAAAAAAAAATCTTAAAAAAAAAAAAAAAAAAAATCCTAAAATAAAATCTTAAAAAAAAAAAAAAAAAATCCTAAAAAAAAAAAAAAAATCTTAAAAAAAATCGATTACACGACCCTCGATAACACGACCCTCGATAACACGACCCTCGATAACACGACCCTCGATAACACGACCCTCGATTACACGACCCTCGATAACACGACCCTCGATAACACGACCCTCGATAACACGACCCTCGATAACACGACCCTCGATAACACGACCCTCGATAACACGACCCTCGATAACACGACCCTCGATTACACGACCCTCGATAACACGACCCTCGATAACACGACCCTCGATAACACGACCCTCGATAACACGACCCTCGATTACACGACCCTCGATTACACGACCCTCGATAACACGACCCTCGATAACACGACCCTCGATAACACGACCCTCGATAACACGACCCTCGATAACACGACCCTCGATAACACGACCCTCGATAACACGACCCTCGATAACACGACCCTCGATTACACGACCCTCGATAACACGACCCTCGATAACACGACCCTCGATAACACGACCCTCGATAACACGACCCTCGATAACACGACCCTCGATTACACGACCCTCGATAACACGACCCTCGATAACACGACCCTCGATAACACGACCCTCGATAACACGACCCTCGATAACACGACCCTCGATTACACGACCCTCGATAACACGACCCTCGATTACACGACCCTCGATAACACGACCCTCGATAACACGACCCTCGATTACACGACCCTCGATAACACGACCCTCGATAACACGACCCTCGATAACACGACCCTCGATAACACGACCCTCGATAACACGACCCTCAATAACACGACCCTCGATAACACGACCCTCGATAACACGACCCTCGATTACACGACCCTCGATAACACGACCCTCGATAACACGACCCTCGATAACACGACCCTCGATAACACGACCCTCGATAACACGACCCTCGATAACACGACCCTCAATAACACGACAACCTCAATAACACGACAACCTCAATAACACGACAACCTCAATAACACGAATAACACGACCCTCCCCCCACAAGTGCAATTTTCAAATCCCCTTGAGATTGCCATAAAACATCAAAAATTAATACAATTAACATTAAATTAATCTCTATTATTATGCAAACAACCTCAATAAGGTTTTTTTTCAAATTAACAACGTAACCCAGAACCTCTATAACAAGTCGTTTTGAGAAGTCAACCTCTATAACGCGACTCGAGCACGACACCTCGACACGACCCTCGATAACACGACAACCTCAATAACACGACAACCTCAATAACACGAATAACACGACCCTCCCCCCACAAGTGCAATTTTCAAATCCCCTTGAGATTGCCATAAAACATCAAAAATTAATATAATTAACATTAAATTAATCTTTATTATTATCTAAACAACCTCAATAAGGTTTTTTTTCTAATTAACAACGTAAAAAATTTGACCCTTAAATGAACTCCATAAATTCTGGTTAACGAACTCATCCTTTCTTTTGATATTATTGACATTTTAAAATTTGTTTGAAATTTTTAAGTGCATCCTAAGGGGAGATATCGTCTGGAGTGACACATATATACATATATACATACATACATAAAAAAAAGTGTTAAATTTTTTGGAATCGATTCAGAATGGTCTAAAACGGATTTCCATGGAAAAAATTTTCAGAAATTCGCATTACAAAAATGTTTAAGCCATTGCAATAGCGTAATTTTCTTTGAAAATTCGCTAAAAGTATGAGTTTGTGAGGGATTGAGAATAGAAATGGGATAGACAAACATCATTTACTTGTTGTACTGGATGGATTAGACCTAGGACCTAGTGAACTTACTGGGAAGGGGGAGACTTACTATTTTACATAAGTGGTTTTGTTGGGATATATTTTACTTAAAACAAGATAACTATGATTGGTTTAATAATTAACATTAACCTTAAAATATATTTAGGCTAGTTGATAAAAAAATATTTATTGTATTCAAATAAATGTAAGATTATTGAAGAATGTAGTTTATTATGCACATGCACCTATGTAGTTTATTACTTTCTCATATGAAGAGAAAGTATTGTGATGGCGCGAAAATTCGGTTTTGGGATTATGATGGATTTATACGTTTTGAGGTCCCTTGAGTCCAAAAAAGTGGTTTTTAAAAAATGTCTGTCGTCTGTGCAGACGCCTGGAGCCTAAACTACTGGTTCGATTTTGACGAAATTTGGCATACATGTTACAAATTGATGATATAAAAGTGTAAATATAATAATTCTATTTTACTACGTTTTTATTAGCTTGCTTTCTTGTTTGTTTGTTTGTCCGGTACAAATCTGGCAATCGATTTCTAACTAACTTCCCGAATAGCTAGACATTTGAAACTTTTAGCATAGCTCAGAAAGCGATGACAATGCATTATTTTAATACTTTTAGCCATCTTTCAGCAGAATTTAATTGGTTTTCAGCAAATTTTGCTGTACGGAAAGTTAGTTCGGAAAAAATCCGCAAGTTATTTTATTTGTTTTGACATATTGACGGGTCTCAAATTTGTGATAGATAAACATTGAATGACAGCAAAACAGGAAATATCGATTATATTATTTATCGATTATATTATGTATATGATTTCAAATATATCGATGGCGCGCTTTAGATTTGGTGTTGGGGAGATCCGTTGTACAAAGATTTGTCCTTTTATAGGTTTAAGATCAGCTCTCTAGATGGTTGTCATTTATTGTGAAGTAAATATAACTAACATTATATATTATATAACAATAACTATTATATTATAAACATTACATACGATTCAACCGAAAATTTAAAAACGTAGTATATAAAAAGTTCTTTTTATCTTGAAATTATTTATAAATAAAAATGTCATATACATACATATATATATATATATATATATATATATATATATATATATATATATATATATATATATATATATATATATATATATATATATATATATAGACTTAATACTGAATAAGATTCAAAATTATTAACACTAGTTACAACCCTCAGATATTTTTTCAACGTTAAGCCAGAGTCCACCAAGGGGTGAAAGAAAAATCGCCCTCGGGTTAAATTTTAGAGGTAATGATGTCTTGTCATTCAATGTGAATTTATAATTCATCAGCATTGAAGAAAGTGCAACCTTCATTTCCAACTCAGCGAATCGTTTACCTACAATAAATAAAAATATAATAATAAATAACAGGAAATTATTGAAGGAAAACCCCAAAATAATATGATAATAGAGATTAAAAAATATGTTACAATTTAACGAATTCTGCTTTTAGATACATTGTGTGTAGATATGGATATTATAAGGGAATATTCATGAAGCGACTATTAATTTAATTAAAATTTCGGTAACATTCTAGAGCTTAGGTACCTTGGTTTAATACCTTTAAAGGAATTATCTTAATGAAGTACTTCGCCTTTCGGTGGTGATCAGACGGTAGTTGTTATTCCTAATGTTCTGCTTTCTAGGGACATTTTCAGGGTCAAAATTATAGTTTAAAAAGTAAAATATGAACTAAGGAGAACTGGAGGGAATAGGTCATAGAGACGTAGTGTTGTAGTAAAGAGATTGGTCAAACATCCGAAAGACCAAGTATTGTAAGTTTTAATTGGATTTGCCCTAGTTTAAATATATTTTTTGGATACCATTATATTATAAGTTATATATTATTACAACTATATGAATGTAATCGTTTTCATAAACACAGATTACATCAAAAGTTGGAAAGAATCGATCTAATAAACGTTAATAATTTATATTTAATTATTTTCAACGAATTTATACGCGAGTATATCAGCCAAGATTCAATAATTTATATAGTTTGACGTATATTTCTCTTCACGTTAAAAAAATGTAACTGTAAGTTAGTGGTATTAGTTAGTAACAGTAACTATTATTATATAAGCAGTCAATTAGATGTATATCACAGTTCTATGAAGTTTGCCTCTTAATTTACAGCATTCTAAAAAAAAGACCTTCCAATAGTACCCCCTATATTAACGGCTTTACTACTTGGATATTAATGTTTTTAATAAAATTGTCTCTAATTAATTAGAAAGTTAATATTTTCATAGACTTTTTAATTTAAAAAGAAGATAATAATTATAATCTTACCGATACATATTCTTGGTCCATCTCCATAAGGTAAAAATGTTCCTTTTCTGCAGTTACGCTGGTTTGCATCTGCAAATCTTTCAGGAATAAATCGATCAGGTTCGGGGTAATAATCCAAATCGTGGTGGAGAGAATATATGGGAATTTGTACCATCGTCCCTTTGGTAATCGTTACGTCTGTATTTGGTATCTTCCAATCCTTAGTACATTCTCTTGGTACTGCACTGACTGGAGGGTACATCCTCAAAGTTTCTTGCAAATAAGTTAAATACATATAATTATGAAATGTTATAATATAGAGTACATTATGTTTTAAGCAAATATTGTTTTAAAATATACTTTGTTTTTAAAATCACATAAGCATAAAAATAAATATAAAAAAGGTAAAAAAATAATATTGAAAAATGCTAGGACTTTGAGGCTATCAACTTTAGAGAATTTGTTTAATTTGTTCATAAATATTTTTAGGAAGGCGTTATTTTTTAATTAATTGTTTTCTAATATATAGATGACCACCTTATTCAATAAGGTTAGGCTATTAGCACTAAGCCAAGATTAACAATTATAAATTATACTTCTAAATTAGGGTCCCTCTTTTGTTAGATTACTCAATCGGCGCATTAATACTTTGAGGAACGGCGAGTCTAGAGCGAAATGCTCGCTCTCTCTCTTTGTATAATACATTAATATAGGATTGAGAAACTATAAAAAGGGTGGAGACATAAATCTTGAAGAAGGGGGTTTCAAATTATTACAATACATGTATTTTGATGTTTCTTAATATTATTTTTCAGAATACAATATTATCTAGAAATTTTTGTTCTTCGCCTTAAAACTGCTTTGTTACCTGAAATAACTTGATCGAGGAAATACATTTTCTTTACAGCTTCGAATGAAGGAATGCCTTCGTGCTCTTCAACAGTCATCTGTATTTCATTTCTTAATGATTGTTGTAAAATTGGATTTTTTGCCAATTCTAGCAAGCAGAAACTCAGAGTCGAAGCTGAGGTATCATAACCAGCCAGAAAAAAAACCATAGCATTTGATGTCATCAAAGTCTCGTCCATAATAACTAAAATATATAAATACAGATAAAAGCACACAATTTTGCATGGGGTTCCAAAGTTATAGATCTGGTGGATTCCCATGATTTGCAACTGAGTGGTTTATAAACTACAGTGAAGAAACATTTAAGTTAAATAGTTTCCCTAAATCCCTCTATCCTTATTTATGCACCACCTCGCCTTGGATAAAATAATTCCGCTATCATGAGTTAAAATGGCATCGATATGATACATTATCTGTCCAGTTACTAAAAGTACCTACCTTTTTTCAGAAGTATCAGATACTGGTATTGAGTACATTTACATTTTTTAAATACCTGTTACAAAATACACATTAGGTTGATGCAACCCGACCCATCCCTAGAGTATCTACCGCCTCCCGCTGCCGTGCCACTGCGTCATTACGACACATTATATGTGTCACACATTCACTCTCTTAAATTAAAAAAAAAAAAAAATCTTAAAAAAAAAATCCTAAAAAAAAAAAAAAAAAATCTTAAAAAAAAAATAAAATAAAATAAAAAAATAATAAATAAAAAAAAAAAAAAAAAAATCCTAAAAAAAAAAAAAAAAAAATCTTAAAAAAAAAATCCTAAAAAAAAAAAAAAAAAAATCTTAAAAAAAAAAAAAAAAAAATCTTAAAAAAAAATCCTAAAAAAAAAAAAAAAAAAAATCTTAAAAAAAAAAAAAAAAAAAATCCTAAAAAAAAAAAAAAAAAATCCTAAAAAAAAAAAAAAAAAAATCTTAAAAAAAAAAAAAAAAAAAATCCTAAAATAAAATCTTAAAAAAAAAAAAAAAAAATCCTAAAAAAAAAAAAAAAATCTTAAAAAAAAAAAAAAAAAAAATCTTAAAAAAAAAAAAAAAAAATCCTAAACATAAAATATGAAAAAAAAAAAAAAAATCTTAAAAAAAAAATCCTAAAAAAAAAAAAAAATCTTAAAAAAAAAATCCTAAAAAAAAAAAAAAAAAATTTTAAAAAAAATAAAAAAAAAAAAATCCTAAAAAAAAAATCCTAAAAAAAAAAAAAAAAAAATCTTAAAAAAAAAAAAAAAAATCTTAAAAAAAAAAAAAAAAAAAATCTAAAAAAAAAAAAAAAAAAAAAATCTTAAAAAAAAAAAAAAAAATCTTAAAAAAAAAAAAAAAAATCTTAAAAAAAAAAAAAAAAAAACTTAAAAAAAAAATCTTAAAAAAAAAAACAAAAAAAATCTTAAAAAAAAATCCTACAAAAAAAAAAAAAAAATCTTAAAAAAAAAAAAAAAAAAATCCTAAAAAAAAAAAAAAAAAAAATCTTAAAAAAAAAAAAAATCTTAAAAAAAAAATCTTAAAAAAAAAAAAAAAAAAAATCTTAAAAAAACTTATTATCGTGACAAACTAAATAAATGTGCAGATAAATAAAAATTTAAACAAGTCATAAATATTAATTATAATAATAAATAGAATGGATTTATATTGTTAGATAAATGTAACATATTATAATGATGAATTTGTAGTTTTAAGTATTAATTTTAATATTGTTGTTATCAACAAATATTATACTTTTCTGACGATTTATACATTTTTTAATTAACCCAAACAGTTTTAAAACCAATCCTTTTGCTCCTCTATTACAAATGTACAAGGTATATTATGTTATACTCATGTTAAAATTATCATTATTTAATGATCAATACTTTCTTTTGGAATGATATGGTAAATGGTAAGTATCATAGGAGACTGTTTAAATAAGCCTCCACTCCAATAATACTAACAATGGAACTTCCAAGACCCAGTTCAATAGCAATTATAAAATTCTTGTATCAATTTAATTGTTTAGCCAGAACGATCAAATTGCATAGGATTGCCACTGGGAAGGACTTCAACAACAATTATAATATACAAATATGTTGCTTCCCGGTTCATTAGAATGTATACTCAACCAACAAAACATGGGGGGCTTTAGATCTTTTGACTCGGGATTGCCACTGCTTTGGAAACGAAACAGATTGCTACGGAAACTGCTTCCGGGTTTTTTTAAATGCCTCACTATAGGTTATAGTATAAAACTATAGAATAATGACAAGTATTTATATTTGTCACCTTTCTTTAAGCAGCATTATAAGGAAAACTATGAAAACTCATTTAACAATTAAGTACCATTTATCACAGTGTTGGACTGGCAGCTTTCTGGGCCCTCGGCAAAATTTAGTCGTGGGCCCCCTCCCATGTTTAAATCTTTTTACTGAGTATACATCATAGTAATTTTATAGAGGATTAATTATCAAATACATATGAACAATGACGTCACATAATCATACCCTACTGAGGCCACAATACTTTATTTATTATTATTTTATTTATTTTTTAGAAGAGGGAATTGTTATATATTATTTAATTTAATATGAAAATCTAATTTTAAAACATTAGTTTAAAACATAATGTCAATGTATATAAACGAAAAATTGCTAAAATATGATTTAATGGAATAACCAAAATCACATCATTAGTTTATTTCTAAGTTCGCCCTTGTACTTGAAATCTCATCTATTATTTCACGTTTGTTAATATTTTTCGTATAAGTCACTTTCATAGTTCATCAGTATTAAATTACTTAAAAATCCTAAGCCTAGAGAATACCTTAGGCTGATTGAGAAGACAGATCATACAGTACAAGTACAGTAAAAGCACATGATAAACATTGGAAACATAAAGTAGTTCTATATCGTTTTTTTTATGACTGTTAGTGTTTTTTTTTTTTCCAAAAAGTCATTCTTTTATAGAACAGACTGAGGAAACAAGCCGTTTCATTCTTCACATCAAATACGTTTTCCATCTTAAGACAATTCAGTGTAGAATCACAACCATCAGATTAAAAACATGCGCCATTCAGTGGGTGTCTCTCGTATTTATGGTTGCTTTAGCCTATTACAACAACAACAAACAACCCTTTATGTTGACCGCTCCATCAAAAGAACGAGCAGCTAAATTTGTCAGAGAGATTCCATATTTCGTTAAATTTAGTTTAATATTTTGTGGCCAAAAATATAACTGTGCACTGTCTTTCTATCAAACTATCGATATTTCACACACCACGTCACTTCCATCCATGTTTCAATTCCATTTCATTTATTCATTACTGTACGTAGATGGTTTTGGCAATTGTCATACTACATCACTTAACGTGTTTACTTTGATTTTTATGCACGACAACCTCAATTACACGACAACCGACAACCTCAATAACACTAATAACACGACCCTCCCCCCACAAGTGCAATTTTCAAATCCCCTTGAGATTGCCATCAAAAATTAATATAATTAAAAAAACATCAAAAATTAATATAATTAACATTAAATTAATCTCTATTATTATCCAAACAACCTCAATAAGGTTTTTTTTCTAATTAACAACGTAACCCAGAACCTCTATAACAAGTCGTTTAGAGATGTCAACCTCTATAACGCGACTCGAGCACGACACCTCGACACGACCCTCGATAACACGACAACCTCAATATCACGACAACCTCAATAACACGAATAACACGACCCTCCCCCCACAAGTGCAATTTTCAAATCCCCTTGAGATTGCCATAAAACATCAAAAATTAATATAATTAACATTAAATTAATCTCTATTATTATCTAAACAACCTCAATAAGGTTTTTTTTTCTAATTAACAACGTAACCCAGAACCTCTATAACAAGTCGTTTTGAGAAGTCAACCTCTATAACGCGACTCGAGCACGACACCTCGACACGACCCTCGATGACCCGACCCTCGATAACACGACTCTCGACAACACGACCCTCGACCCTCGACTTGTTCAAGATACCCATTCCTTACAGGAATGGGTATCTTGAACAAGTCTAGACTTGAAAACCCTGCCCATTAACCTCGATAACACGACTGATAGCCAAAATAACCTTGATAACACAACCCTCAACAAAAAGAGCACCTCAATAACAAGACTGTTTCCATAATCCCCTAGTTAATTCTAGTACCTTTAAGAAACGAAAATGTTTAATAAATGTTTAATGTTATGTTTGTTTGCGAGGTTTGTTCCAAAACCTCGCACATAGCGAAGGAGTGATGGTTTAATCCAAGCAATAAAAATAAAAAGAAGGAATATAAATTTGACAAAAAGAAAAAGCAACATGCAAAAATATCAAAAAGTGAATCGGAAAATGAAGAGAATAAAGAGTCTTGCGAAGTTGCATGGACTGCTACCAGCAACTATTGTAACGAGAAAACAAGGGAAAAGAAAAAAATTGGATCGTAGATAGCGGTGCAACCAGCCACATGACCAACGATAAGAAAATTATTACTAATATAAGAAGCAGTACGAGGAAAATAAGGCTGGCTGACAACAGCATCATACGAGCAGAGGGGATCGGAGAGGTCACGATTAAGAAATCAGGACAGCCCGACTACCTTCTGAGGGATGTTCTACTAGTACCTCAACTAAAGGGTAACCTCATATCTGTAATCAACCTCAATAACACGACAACCTCAATAACACGACAACCTCAATAACACGACAACCTCAATAACACGAATAACACGACCCTCCCCCCACAAGTGCAATTTTCAAATCCCCTTGAGATTGCCATAAAACATCAAAAATTAATACAATTAACATTAAATTAATCTCTATTATTATGCAAACAACCTCAATAAGGTTTTTTTTCAAATTAACAACGTAACCCAGAACCTCTATAACAAGTCGTTTTGAGAAGTCAACCTCTATAACGCGACTCGAGCACGACACCTCGACACGACCCTCGATAACACGACAACCTCAATTACACGACAACCGACAACCTCAATAACACTAATAACACGACCTTCCCCCTACAAGTGCAATTTTCAAATCCCCTTGAGATTGCCATCAAAAATTAATATAATTAAAAAAACATCAAAAATTAATATAATTAACATTAAATTAATCTCTATTATTATCCAAACAACCTCAATAAGGTTTTTTTTCTAATTAACAACGTAACCCAGAACCTCTATAACAAGTCGTTTAGAGATGTCAACCTCTATAACGCGACTCGAGCACGACACCTCGACACGACCCTCGATAACACGACAACCTCAATATCACGACAACCTCAATAACACGAATAACACGACCCTCCCCCCACAAGTGCAATTTTCAAATCCCCTTGAGATTGCCATAAAACATCAAAAATTAATATAATTAACATTAAATTAATCTCTATTATTATCTAAACAACCTCAATAAGGTTTTTTTTCTAATTAACAACGTAACCCAGAACCTCTATAACAAGTCGTTTTGAGAAGTCAACCTCTATAACGCGACTCGAGCACGACACCTCGACACGACCCTCGATGACCCGACCCTCGATAACACGACCCTCGACCCTCGACTTGTTCAAGATACCCATTCCTTACAGGAATGGGTATCTTGAACAAGTCTGTCGTTGAACACGACCCTCGATAACACGACCCTCGATAACAAGACAACCTCAATAACACGACAACCTCAATAACACGACAACCTCAATAACACGAATAACACGACCCTCCCCCCACAAGTGCAATTTTCAAATCCCCTTGAGATTGCCATAAAACATCAAAAATTAATACAATTAACATTAAATTAATCTCTATTATTATGCAAACAACCTCAATAAGGTTTTTTTTCAAATTAACAACGTAACCCAGAACCTCTATAACAAGTCGTTTTGAGAAGTCAACCTCTATAACGCGACTCGAGCACGACACCTCGACATGATCCTCGATAACACGACAACCTCAATTACACGACAACCTCAATAACACGAATAACACGACCCTCCCCCCACAAGTGCAATTTTCAAATCCCCTTGAGATTGCCATAAAACATCAAAAATTAATATAATTAACATTAAATTAATCTCTATTATTATCTAAACAACCTCAATAAGGTTTTTTTTTCTAATTAACAACGTAACCCAGAACCTCTATAACAAGTCGTTTTGAGAAGTCAACCTCTATAACGCGACTCGAGCACGACACCTCGACACGACCCTCGATGACCCGACCCTCGATAACACGACTCTCGACAACACGACCCTCGACCCTCGACTTGTTCAAGATACCCATTCCTTACAGGAATGGGTATCTTGAACAAGTCTAGACTTGAAAACCCTGCCCATTAACCTCGATAACACGACTGATAGCCAAAATAACCTTGATAACACAACCCTCAACAAAAAGAGCACCTCAATAACAAGACTGTTTCCATAATCCCCTAGTTAATTCTAGTACCTTTAAGAAACGAAAATGTTTAATAAATGTTTAATGTTATGTTTGTTTGCGAGGTTTGTTCCAAAACCTCGCACATAGCGAAGGAGTGATGGTTTAATCCAAGCAATAAAAATAAAAAGAAGGAATATAAATTTGACAAAAAGAAAAAGCAACATGCAAAAATATCAAAAAGTGAATCGGAAAATGAAGAGAATAAAGAGTCTTGCGAAGTTGCATGGACTGCTACCAGCAACTATTGTAACGAGAAAACAAGGGAAAAGAAAAAAATTGGATCGTAGATAGCGGTGCAACCAGCCACATGACCAACGATAAGAAAATTATTACTAATATAAGAAGCAGTACGAGGAAAATAAGGCTGGCTGACAACAGCATCATACGAGCAGAGGGGATCGGAGAGGTCACGATTAAGAAATCAGGACAGCCCGACTACCTTCTGAGGGATGTTCTACTAGTACCTCAACTAAAGGGTAACCTCATATCTGTAATCAACCTCAATAACACGACAACCTCAATAACACGACAACCTCAATAACACGACAACCTCAATAACACGAATAACACGACCCTCCCCCCACAAGTGCAATTTTCAAATCCCCTTGAGATTGCCATAAAACATCAAAAATTAATACAATTAACATTAAATTAATCTCTATTATTATGCAAACAACCTCAATAAGGTTTTTTTTCAAATTAACAACGTAACCCAGAACCTCTATAACAAGTCGTTTTGAGAAGTCAACCTCTATAACGCGACTCGAGCACGACACCTCGACACGACCCTCGATAACACGACAACCTCAATTACACGACAACCGACAACCTCAATAACACTAATAACACGACCCTCCCCCCACAAGTGCAATTTTCAAATCCCCTTGAGATTGCCATCAAAAATTAATATAATTAAAAAAACATCAAAAATTAATATAATTAACATTAAATTAATCTCTATTATTATCCAAACAACCTCAATAAGGTTTTTTTTCTAATTAACAACGTAACCCAGAACCTCTATAACAAGTCGTTTAGAGATGTCAACCTCTATAACGCGACTCGAGCACGACACCTCGACACGACCCTCGATAACACGACAACCTCAATATCACGACAACCTCAATAACACGAATAACACGACCCTCCCCCCACAAGTGCAATTTTCAAATCCCCTTGAGATTGCCATAAAACATCAAAAATTAATATAATTAACATTAAATTAATCTCTATTATTATCTAAACAACCTCAATAAGGTTTTTTTTCTAATTAACAACGTAACCCAGAACCTCTATAACAAGTCGTTTTGAGAAGTCAACCTCTATAACGCGACTCGAGCACGACACCTCGACACGACCCTCGATGACCCGACCCTCGATAACACGACCCTCGACCCTCGACTTGTTCAAGATACCCATTCCTTACAGGAATGGGTATCTTGAACAAGTCTGTCGTTGAACACGACCCTCGATAACACGACCCTCGATAACAAGACAACCTCAATAACACGACAACCTCAATAACACGACAACCTCAATAACACGAATAACACGACCCTCCCCCCACAAGTGCAATTTTCAAATCCCCTTGAGATTGCCATAAAACATCAAAAATTAATACAATTAACATTAAATTAATCTCTATTATTATGCAAACAACCTCAATAAGGTTTTTTTTCAAATTAACAACGTAACCCAGAACCTCTATAACAAGTCGTTTTGAGAAGTCAACCTCTATAACGCGACTCGAGCACGACACCTCGACATGATCCTCGATAACACGACAACCTCAATTACACGACAACCTCAATAACACGAATAACACGACCCTCCCCCCACAAGTGCAATTTTCAAATCCCCTTGAGATTGCCATAAAACATCAAAAATTAATATAATTAACATTAAATTAATCTCTATTATTATCTAAACAACCTCAATAAGGTTTTTTTTTCTAATTAACAACGTAACCCAGAACCTCTATAACAAGTCGTTTTGAGAAGTCAACCTCTATAACGCGACTCGAGCACGACACCTCGACACGACCCTCGATGACCCGACCCTCGATAACACGACTCTCGACAACACGACCCTCGACCCTCGACTTGTTCAAGATACCCATTCCTTACAGGAATGGGTATCTTGAACAAGTCTAGACTTGAAAACCCTGCCCATTAACCTCGATAACACGACTGATAGCCAAAATAACCTTGATAACACAACCCTCAACAAAAAGAGCACCTCAATAACAAGACTGTTTCCACAATCCCCTAGTTAATTCTAGTACCTTTAAGAAACGAAAATGTTTAATAAATGTTTAATGTTATGTTTGTTTGCGAGGTTTGTTCCAAAACCTCGCACATAGCGAAGGAGTGTTGGTTT
The DNA here is from genome assembly GCA_951217055.1 of Gerris lacustris. NCBI lineage: Eukaryota > Metazoa > Arthropoda > Insecta > Hemiptera > Gerridae > Gerris > Gerris lacustris. The sequence continues at coordinate 84,887,373 of OX578276.1, read as the reverse complement.
AATCCAAGCAAAAAAAATAAAAAGAAGGAATATAAATTTGACAAAAAGAAAAAGCAACATGCAAAAATATCAAAAAGTGAATCGGAAAATGAAGAGAATGAAGAGTCTTGCGAAGTTGCATGGACTGCTACCAGCAACTATTGTAACGAGAAAACAAGGGAAAAGAAAAAAATTGGATCGTAGATAGCGGTGCAACCAGCCACATGACCAACGATAAGAAAATTATTACTAATATAAGAAGCAGTACGAGGAAAATAAGGCTGGCTGACAACAGCATCATACGAGCAGAGGGGATCGGAGAGGTCACGATTAAGAAATCAGGACAGCCCGACTACCTTCTGAGGGATGTTCTACTAGTACCTCAACTAAAGGGTAACCTCATATCTGTAATCAACCTCAATAACACGACAACCTCAATAACACGACAACCTCAATAACACGACAACCTCAATAACACGACAACCTCAATAACACGAATAACACGACCCTCCCCCCACAAGTGCAATTTTCAAATCCCCTTGAGATTGCCATAAAACATCAAAAATTAATATAATTAACATTAAATTAATCTCTATTATTATCTAAACAACCTCAATAAGGTTTTTTTTCTAATTAACAACGTAACCCAGAACCTCTATAACAAGTCGTTTTGAGAAGTCAACCTCTATAACGCGACTCGAGCACGACACCTCGACACGACCCTCGATGACCCGACCCTCGATAACACGACCCTCGACCCTCGACTTGTTCAAGATACCCATTCCTTACAGGAATGGGTATCTTGAACAAGTCTGTCGTTGAACACGACCCTCGATAACACGACCCTCGATAACAAGACAACCTCAATAACACGACAACCTCAATAACACGACAACCTCAATAACACGAATAACACGACCCTCCCCCCACAAGTGCAATTTTCAAATCCCCTTGAGATTGCCATAAAACATCAAAAATTAATACAATTAACATTAAATTAATCTCTATTATTATGCAAACAACCTCAATAAGGTTTTTTTTCAAATTAACAACGTAACCCAGAACCTCTATAACAAGTCGTTTTGAGAAGTCAACCTCTATAACGCGACTCGAGCACGACACCTCGACATGATCCTCGATAACACGACAACCTCAATTACACGACAACCTCAATAACACGAATAACACGACCCTCCCCCCACAAGTGCAATTTTCAAATCCCCTTGAGATTGCCATAAAACATCAAAAATTAATATAATTAACATTAAATTAATCTCTATTATTATCTAAACAACCTCAATAAGGTTTTTTTTTCTAATTAACAACGTAACCCAGAACCTCTATAACAAGTCGTTTTGAGAAGTCAACCTCTATAACGCGACTCGAGCACGACACCTCGACACGACCCTCGATGACCCGACCCTCGATAACACGACTCTCGACAACACGACCCTCGACCCTCGACTTGTTCAAGATACCCATTCCTTACAGGAATGGGTATCTTGAACAAGTCTAGACTTGAAAACCCTGCCCATTAACCTCGATAACACGACTGATAGCCAAAATAACCTTGATAACACAACCCTCAACAAAAAGAGCACCTCAATAACAAGACTGTTTCCACAATCCCCTAGTTAATTCTAGTACCTTTAAGAAACGAAAATGTTTAATAAATGTTTAATGTTATGTTTGTTTGCGAGGTTTGTTCCAAAACCTCGCACATAGCGAAGGAGTGTTGGTTTAATCCAAGCAAAAAAAATAAAAAGAAGGAATATAAATTTGACAAAAAGAAAAAGCAACATGCAAAAATATCAAAAAGTGAATCGGAAAATGAAGAGAATGAAGAGTCTTGCGAAGTTGCATGGACTGCTACCAGCAACTATTGTAACGAGAAAACAAGGGAAAAGAAAAAAATTGGATCGTAGATAGCGGTGCAACCAGCCACATGACCAACGATAAGAAAATTATTACTAATATAAGAAGCAGTACGAGGAAAATAAGGCTGGCTGACAACAGCATCATACGAGCAGAGGGGATCGGAGAGGTCACGATTAAGAAATCAGGACAGCCCGACTACCTTCTGAGGGATGTTCTACTAGTACCTCAACTAAAGGGTAACCTCATATCTGTAATCAACCTCAATAACACGACAACCTCAATAACACGACAACCTCAATAACACGACAACCTCAATAACACGACAACCTCAATAACACGAATAACACGACCCTCCCCCCACAAGTGCAATTTTCAAATCCCCTTGAGATTGCCATAAAACATCAAAAATTAATACAATTAACATTAAATTAATCTCTATTATTATGCAAACAACCTCAATAAGGTTTTTTTTCAAATTAACAACGTAACCCAGAACCTCTATAACAAGTCGTTTTGAGAAGTCAACCTCTATAACGCGACTCGAGCACGACACCTCGACACGACCCTCGATAACACGACAACCTCAATTACACGACAACCGACAACCTCAATAACACTAATAACACGACCCTCCCCCCACAAGTGCAATTTTCAAATCCCCTTGAGATTGCCATCAAAAATTAATATAATTAAAAAAACATCAAAAATTAATATAATTAACATTAAATTAATCTCTATTATTATCCAAACAACCTCAATAAGGTTTTTTTTCTAATTAACAACGTAACCCAGAACCTCTATAACAAGTCGTTTAGAGATGTCAACCTCTATAACGCGACTCGAGCACGACACCTCGACACGACCCTCGATAACACGACAACCTCAATAACACGACAACCTCAATAACACGACCCTCCCCCCACAAGTGCAATTTTCAAATCCCCTTGAGATTGCCATAAAACATCAAAAATTAATATAATTAACATTAAATTAATCTCTATTATTATCTAAACAACCTCAATAAGGTTTTTTTTCTAATTAACAACGTAACCCAGAACCTCTATAACAAGTCGTTTTGAGAAGTCAACCTCTATAACGCGACTCGAGCACGACACCTCGACACGACCCTCGATGACCCGACCCTCGATAACACGACCCTCGACCCTCGACTTGTTCAAGATACCCATTCCTTACAGGAATGGGTATCTTGAACAAGTCTGTCGTTGAACACGACCCTCGATAACACGACCCTCGATAACAAGACAACCTCAATAACAAGACAACCTAAATAACACGACAACCTCAATAACACGAATAACACGACCCTCCCCCCACAAGTGCAATTTTCAAATCCCCTTGAGATTGCCATAAAACATCAAAAATTAATACAATTAACATTAAATTAATCTCTATTATTATGCAAACAACCTCAATAAGGTTTTTTTTCAAATTAACAACGTAACCCAGAACCTCTATAACAAGTCGTTTTGAGAAGTCAACCTCTATAACGCGACTCGAGCACGACACCTCGACACGACCCTCGATAACACGACAACCTCAATTACACGACAACCTCAATAACACGAATAACACGACCCTCCCCCCACAAGTGCAATTTTCAAATCCCCTTGAGATTGCCATAAAACATCAAAAATTAATATAATTAACATTAAATTAATCTCTATTATTATCCAAACAACCTCAATAAGGTTTTTTTTCTAATTAACAACGTAACCCAGAACCTCTATAACAAGTCGTTTTGAGATGTCAACCTCTATAACGCGACTCGAGCACGACACCTCGACACGACCCTCGATAACACGACAACCTCAATAACACGACAACCTCAATAACACGAATAACACGACCCTCCCCCCACAAGTGCAATTTTCAAATCCCCTTGAGATTGCCATAAAACATCAAAAATTAATACAATTAACATTAAATTAATCTCTATTATTATGCAAACAACCTCAATAAGGTTTTTTTTCAAATTAACAACGTAACCCAAAACCTCTATAACAAGTCGTTTTGAGAAGTCAACCTCTATAACGCGACTCGAGCACGACACCTCGACACGACCCTCGATAACACGACAACCTCAATTACACGACAACCTCAATAACACGAATAACACGACCCTCCCCCCACAAGTGCAATTTTCAAATCCCCTTGAGATTGCCATAAAACATCAAAAATTAATATAATTAACATTAAATTAATCTCTATTATTATCCAAACAACCTCAATAAGGTTTTTTTTCTAATTAACAACGTAACCCAGAACCTCTATAACAAGTCGTTTTGAGATGTCAACCTCTATAACGCGACTCGAGCACGACACCTCGACACGACCCTCGATAACACGACAACCTCAATAACACGACAACCTCAATAACACGAATAACACGACCCTCCCCCCACAAGTGCAATTTTCAAATCCCCTTGAGATTGCCATAAAACATCAAAAATTAATACAATTAACATTAAATTAATCTCTATTATTATGCAAACAACCTCAATAAGGTTTTTTTTCAAATTAACAACGTAACCCAGAACCTCTATAACAAGTCGTTTTGAGAAGTCAACCTCTATAACGCGACTCGAGCACGACACCTCGACACGACCCTCGATGACCCGACCCTCGATAACACGACCCTCGACCCTCGACTTGTTCAAGATACCCATTCCTTACAGGAATGGGTATCTTGAACAAGTCTGTCGTTGAACACGACCCTCGATAACAAGACAACCTCAATAACACGACAACCTCAATAACACGACAACCTCAATAACACGAATAACACGACCCTCCCCCCACAAGTGCAATTTTCAAATCCCCTTGAGATTGCCATAAAACATCAAAAATTAATACAATTAACATTAAATTAATCTCTATTATTATGCAAACAACCTCAATAAGGTTTTTTTTCAAATTAACAACGTAACCCAGAACCTCTATAACAAGTCGTTTTGAGAAGTCAACCTCTATAACGCGACTCGAGCACGACACCTCGACACGACCCTCGATAACACGACAACCTCAATTACACGACAACCTCAATAACACGAATAACACGACCCTCCCCCCACAAGTGCAATTTTCAAATCCCCTTGAGATTGCCATAAAACATCAAAAATTAATATAATTAACATTAAATTAATCTCTATTATTATCCAAACAACCTCAATAAGGTTTTTTTTCTAATTAACAACGTAACCCAGAACCTCTATAACAAGTCGTTTTGAGATGTCAACCTCTATAACGCGACTCGAGCACGACACCTCGACACGACCCTCGATAACACGACAACCTCAATAACACGAATAACACGACCCTCCCCCCACAAGTGCAATTTTCAAATCCCCTTGAGATTGCCATAAAACATCAAAAATTAATACAATTAACATTAAATTAATCTCTATTATTATGCAAACAACCTCAATAAGGTTTTTTTTCAAATTAACAACGTAACCCAGAACCTCTATAACAAGTCGTTTTGAGAAGTCAACCTCTATAACGCGACTCGAGCACGACACCTCGACACGACCCTCGATGACCCGACCCTCGATAACACGACCCTCGACCCTCGACTTGTTCAAGATACCCATTCCTTACAGGAATGGGTATCTTGAACAAGTCTGTCGTTGAACACGACCCTCGATAACACGACCCTCGATAACAAGACAACCTCAATAACACGACAACCTCAATAACACGACAACCTCAATAACACGAATAACACGACCCTCCCCCCACAAGTGCAATTTTCAAATCCCCTTGAGATTGCCATAAAACATCAAAAATTAATACAATTAACATTAAATTAATCTCTATTATTATGCAAACAACCTCAATAAGGTTTTTTTTCAAATTAACAACGTAACCCAGAACCTCTATAACAAGTCGTTTTGAGAAGTCAACCTCTATAACGCGACTCGAGCACGACACCTCGACACGACCCTCGATAACACGACAACCTCAATTACACGACAACCTCATTAACACGAATAACACGACCCTCCCCCCACAAGTGCAATTTTCAAATCCCCTTGAGATTGCCATAAAACATCAAAAATTAATATAATTAACATTAAATTAATCTCTATTATTATCCAAACAACCTCAATAAGGTTTTTTTTCTAATTAACAACGTAACCCAGAACCTCTATAACAAGTCGTTTTGAGATGTCAACCTCTATAACGCGACTCGAGCACGACACCTCGACACGACCCTCGATAACACGACAACCTCAATAACACGAATAACACGACCCTCCCCCCACAAGTGCAATTTTCAAATCCCCTTGAGATTGCCATAAAACATCAAAAATTAATACAATTAACATTAAATTAATCTCTATTATTATGCAAACAACCTCAATAAGGTTTTTTTTCAAATTAACAACGTAACCCAGAACCTCTATATCAAGTCGTTTTGAGAAGTCAACCTCTATAACGCGACTCGAGCACGACACCTCGACACGACCCTCGATAACACGACAACCTCAATTACTCGACAACCTCAATAACACGAATAACACGACCCTCCCCCCACAAGTGCAATTTTCAAATCCCCTTGAGATTGCCATAAAACATCAAAAATTAATATAATTAACATTAAATTAATCTCTATTATTATCCAAACAACCTCAATAAGGTTTTTTTTCTAATTAACAACGTAACCCAGAACCTCTATAACAAGTCGTTTTGAGATGTCAACCTCTATAACGCGACTCGAGCACGACACCTCGACACGACCCTCGATAACACGACAACCTCAATAACACGACAACCTCAATAACACGAATAACACGACCCTCCCCCCACAAGTGCAATTTTCAAATCCCCTTGAGATTGCCATAAAACATCAAAAATTAATACAATTAACATTAAATTAATCTCTATTATTATCTAAACAACCTCAATAAGGTTTTTTTTCTAATTAACAACGTAACCCAGAACCTCTATAACAAGTCGTTTTGAGAAGTCAACCTCTATAACGCGACTCGAGCACGACACCTCGACACGACCCTCGATGACCCGACCCTCGATAACACGACCCTCGACCCTCGACTTGTTCAAGATACCCATTCCTTACAGGAATGGGTATCTTGAACAAGTCTGTCGTTGAACACGACCCTCGATAACACGACCCTCGATAACAAGACAACCTCAATAACACGACAACCTCAATAACACGACAACCTCAATAACACGAATAACACGACCCTCCCCCCACAAGTGCAATTTTCAAATCCCCTTGAGATTGCCATAAAACATCAAAAATTAATACAATTAACATTAAATTAATCTCTATTATTATGCAAACAACCTCAATAAGGTTTTTTTTCAAATTAACAACGTAACCCAGAACCTCTATAACAAGTCGTTTTGAGAAGTCAACCTCTATAACGCGACTCGAGCACGACACCTCGACACGACCCTCGATAACACGACAACCTCAATTACACGACAACCTCAATAACACGAATAACACGACCCTCCCCCCACAAGTGCAATTTTCAAATCCCCTTGAGATTGCCATAAAACATCAAAAATTAATATAATTAACATTAAATTAATCTCTATTATTATCCAAACAACCTCAATAAGGTTTTTTTTCTAATTAACAACGTAACCCAGAACCTCTATAACAAGTCGTTTTGAGATGTCAACCTCTATAACGCGACTCGAGCACGACACCTCGACACGACCCTCGATAACACGACAACCTCAATAACACGACAACCTCAATAACACGAATAACACGACCCTCCCCCCACAAGTGCAATTTTCAAATCCCCTTGAGATTGCCATAAAACATCAAAAATTAATACAATTAACATTAAATTAATCTCTATTATTATGCAAACAACCTCAATAAGGTTTTTTTTCAAATTAACAACGTAACCCAGAACCTCTATAACAAGTCGTTTTGAGAAGTCAACCTCTATAACGCGACTCGAGCACGACACCTCGACACGACCCTCGATGACCCGACCCTCGATAACACGACCCTCGACCCTCGACTTGTTCAAGATACCCATTCCTTACAGGAATGGGTATCTTGAACAAGTCTGTCGTTGAACACGACCCTCGATAACACGACCCTCGATAACACGACCCTCGATAACAAGACAACCTCAATAACACGACAACCTCAATAACACGACAACCTCAATAACACGAATAACACGACCCTCCCCCCACAAGTGCAATTTTCAAATCCCCTTGAGATTGCCATAAAACATCAAAAATTAATACAATTAACATTAAATTAATCTCTATTATTATGCAAACAACCTCAATAAGGTTTTTTTTCAAATTAACAACGTAACCCAGAACCTCTATAACAAGTCGTTTTGAGAAGTCAACCTCTATAACGCGACTCGAGCACGACACCTCGACACGACCCTCGATAACACGACAACCTCAATAACACGACAACCTCAATAACACGAATAACACGACCCTCCCCCCACAAGTGCAATTTTCAAATCCCCTTGAGATTGCCATAAAACATCAAAAATTAATACAATTAACATTAAATTAATCTCTATTATTATCTAAACAACCTCAATAAGGTTTTTTTTCTAATTAACAACGTAACCCAGAACCTCTATAACAAGTCGTTTTGAGAAGTCAACCTCTATAACGCGACTCGAGCACGACACCTCGACACGACCCTCGATGACCCGACCCTCGATAACACGACCCTCGACCCTCGACTTGTTCAAGATACCCATTCCTTACAGGAATGGGTATCTTGAACAAGTCTGTCGTTGAACACGACCCTCGATAACACGACCCTCGATAACAAGACAACCTCAATAACACGACAACCTCAATAACACGACAACCTCAATAACACGAATAACACGACCCTCCCCCCACAAGTGCAATTTTCAAATCCCCTTGAGATTGCCATAAAACATCAAAAATTAATACAATTAACATTAAATTAATCTCTATTATTATGCAAACAACCTCAATAAGGTTTTTTTTCAAATTAACAACGTAACCCAGAACCTCTATAACAAGTCGTTTTGAGAAGTCAACCTCTATAACGCGACTCGAGCACGACACCTCGACACGACCCTCGATAACACGACAACCTCAATTACACGACAACCTCAATAACACGAATAACACGACCCTCCCCCCACAAGTGCAATTTTCAAATCCCCTTGAGATTGCCATAAAACATCAAAAATTAATATAATTAACATTAAATTAATCTCTATTATTATCCAAACAACCTCAATAAGGTTTTTTTTCTAATTAACAACGTAACCCAGAACCTCTATAACAAGTCGTTTTGAGATGTCAACCTCTATAACGCGACTCGAGCACGACACCTCGACACGACCCTCGATAACACGACAACCTCAATAACACGACAACCTCAATAACACGAATAACACGACCCTCCCCCCACAAGTGCAATTTTCAAATCCCCTTGAGATTGCCATAAAACATCAAAAATTAATACAATTAACATTAAATTAATCTCTATTATTATGCAAACAACCTCAATAAGGTTTTTTTTCAAATTAACAACGTAACCCAGAACCTCTATAACAAGTCGTTTTGAGAAGTCAACCTCTATAACGCGACTCGAGCACGACACCTCGACACGACCCTCGATGACCCGACCCTCGATAACACGACCCTCGACCCTCGACTTGTTCAAGATACCCATTCCTTACAGGAATGGGTATCTTGAACAAGTCTGTCGTTGAACACGACCCTCGATAACACGACCCTCGATAACACGACCCTCGATAACAAGACAACCTCAATAACACGACAACCTCAATAACACGACAACCTCAATAACACGAATAACACGACCCTCCCCCCACAAGTGCAATTTTCAAATCCCCTTGAGATTGCCATAAAACATCAAAAATTAATACAATTAACATTAAATTAATCTCTATTATTATGCAAACAACCTCAATAAGGTTTTTTTTCAAATTAACAACGTAACCCAGAACCTCTATAACAAGTCGTTTTGAGAAGTCAACCTCTATAACGCGACTCGAGCACGACACCTCGACACGACCCTCGATAACACGACAACCTCAATTACACGACAACCTCATTAACACGAATAACACGACCCTCCCCCCACAAGTGCAATTTTCAAATCCCCTTGAGATTGCCATAAAACATCAAAAATTAATATAATTAACATTAAATTAATCTCTATTATTATCCAAACAACCTCAATAAGGTTTTTTTTCTAATTAACAACGTAACCCAGAACCTCTATAACAAGTCGTTTTGAGATGTCAACCTCTATAACGCGACTCGAGCACGACACCTCGACACGACCCTCGATAACACGACAACCTCAATAACACGAATAACACGACCCTCCCCCCACAAGTGCAATTTTCAAATCCCCTTGAGATTGCCATAAAACATCAAAAATTAATACAATTAACATTAAATTAATCTCTATTATTATGCAAACAACCTCAATAAGGTTTTTTTTCAAATTAACAACGTAACCCAGAACCTCTATATCAAGTCGTTTTGAGAAGTCAACCTCTATAACGCGACTCGAGCACGACACCTCGACACGACCCTCGATAACACGACAACCTCAATTACACGACAACCTCAATAACACGAATAACACGACCCTCCCCCCACAAGTGCAATTTTCAAATCCCCTTGAGATTGCCATAAAACATCAAAAATTAATATAATTAACATTAAATTAATCTCTATTATTATCCAAACAACCTCAATAAGGTTTTTTTTCTAATTAACAACGTAACCCAGAACCTCTATAACAAGTCGTTTTGAGATGTCAACCTCTATAACGCGACTCGAGCACGACACCTCGACACGACCCTCGATAACACGACAACCTCAATAACACGACAACCTCAATAACACGAATAACACGACCCTCCCCCCACAAGTGCAATTTTCAAATCCCCTTGAGATTGCCATAAAACATCAAAAATTAATACAATTAACATTAAATTAATCTCTATTATTATGCAAACAACCTCAATAAGGTTTTTTTTCAAATTAACAACGTAACCCAGAACCTCTATAACAAGTCGTTTTGAGAAGTCAACCTCTATAACGCGACTCGAGCACGACACCTCGACACGACCCTCGATGACCCGACCCTCGATAACACGACCCTCGACCCTCGACTTGTTCAAGATACCCATTCCTTACAGGAATGGGTATCTTGAACAAGTCTGTCGTTGAACACGACCCTCGATAACACGACCCTCGATAACAAGACAACCTCAATAACACGACAACCTCAATAACACGACAACCTCAATAACACGAATAACACGACCCTCCCCCCACAAGTGCAATTTTCAAATCCCCTTGAGATTGCCATAAAACATCAAAAATTAATACAATTAACATTAAATTAATCTCTATTATTATGCAAACAACCTCAATAAGGTTTTTTTTTCAAATTAACAACGTAACCCAGAACCTCTATAACAAGTCGTTTTGAGAAGTCAACCTCTATAACGCGACTCGAGCACGACACCTCGACACGACCCTCGATAACACGACAACCTCAATTACACGACAACCTCATTAACACGAATAACACGACCCTCCCCCCACAAGTGCAATTTTCAAATCCCCTTGAGATTGCCATAAAACATCAAAAATTAATATAATTAACATTAAATTAATCTCTATTATTATCCAAACAACCTCAATAAGGTTTTTTTTCTAATTAACAACGTAACCCAGAACCTCTATAACAAGTCGTTTTGAGATGTCAACCTCTATAACGCGACTCGAGCACGACACCTCGACACGACCCTCGATAACACGACAACCTCAATAACACGAATAACACGACCCTCCCCCCACAAGTGCAATTTTCAAATCCCCTTGAGATTGCCATAAAACATCAAAAATTAATACAATTAACATTAAATTAATCTCTATTATTATGCAAACAACCTCAATAAGGTTTTTTTTCAAATTAACAACGTAACCCAGAACCTCTATATCAAGTCGTTTTGAGAAGTCAACCTCTATAACGCGACTCGAGCACGACACCTCGACACGACCCTCGATAACACGACAACCTCAATTACTCGACAACCTCAATAACACGAATAACACGACCCTCCCCCCACAAGTGCAATTTTCAAATCCCCTTGAGATTGCCATAAAACATCAAAAATTAATATAATTAACATTAAATTAATCTCTATTATTATCCAAACAACCTCAATAAGGTTTTTTTTCTAATTAACAACGTAACCCAGAACCTCTATAACAAGTCGTTTTGAGATGTCAACCTCTATAACGCGACTCGAGCACGACACCTCGACACGACCCTCGATAACACGACAACCTCAATAACACGACAACCTCAATAACACGAATAACACGACCCTCCCCCCACAAGTGCAATTTTCAAATCCCCTTGAGATTGCCATAAAACATCAAAAATTAATACAATTAACATTAAATTAATCTCTATTATTATCTAAACAACCTCAATAAGGTTTTTTTTCTAATTAACAACGTAACCCAGAACCTCTATAACAAGTCGTTTTGAGAAGTCAACCTCTATAACGCGACTCGAGCACGACACCTCGACACGACCCTCGATGACCCGACCCTCGATAACACGACCCTCGACCCTCGACTTGTTCAAGATACCCATTCCTTACAGGAATGGGTATCTTGAACAAGTCTGTCGTTGAACACGACCCTCGATAACACGACCCTCGATAACAAGACAACCTCAATAACACGACAACCTCAATAACACGACAACCTCAATAACACGAATAACACGACCCTCCCCCCACAAGTGCAATTTTCAAATCCCCCTGAGATTGCCATAAAACATCAAAAATTAATACAATTAACATTAAATTAATCTCTATTATTATGCAAACAACCTCAATAAGGTTTTTTTTCAAATTAACAACGTAACCCAGAACCTCTATAACAAGTCGTTTTGAGAAGTCAACCTCTATAACGCGACTCGAGCACGACACCTCGACACGACCCTCGATAACACGACAACCTCAATTACACGACAACCTCAATAACACGAATAACACGACCCTCCCCCCACAAGTGCAATTTTCAAATCCCCTTGAGATTGCCATAAAACATCAAAAATTAATATAATTAACATTAAATTAATCTCTATTATTATCCAAACAACCTCAATAAGGTTTTTTTTCTAATTAACAACGTAACCCAGAACCTCTATAACAAGTCGTTTTGAGATGTCAACCTCTATAACGCGACTCGAGCACGACACCTCGACACGACCCTCGATAACACGACAACCTCAATAACACGACAACCTCAATAACACGAATAACACGACCCTCCCCCCACAAGTGCAATTTTCAAATCCCCTTGAGATTGCCATAAAACATCAAAAATTAATACAATTAACATTAAATTAATCTCTATTATTATGCAAACAACCTCAATAAGGTTTTTTTTCAAATTAACAACGTAACCCAGAACCTCTATAACAAGTCGTTTTGAGAAGTCAACCTCTATAACGCGACTCGAGCACGACACCTCGACACGACCCTCGATGACCCGACCCTCGATAACACGACCCTCGACCCTCGACTTGTTCAAGATACCCATTCCTTACAGGAATGGGTATCTTGAACAAGTCTGTCGTTGAACACGACCCTCGATAACACGACCCTCGATAACAAGACAACCTCAATAACACGACAACCTCAATAACACGACAACCTCAATAACACGAATAACACGACCCTCCCCCCACAAGTGCAATTTTCAAATCCCCTTGAGATTGCCATAAAACATCAAAAATTAATACAATTAACATTAAATTAATCTCTATTATTATGCAAACAACCTCAATAAGGTTTTTTTTTCAAATTAACAACGTAACCCAGAACCTCTATAACAAGTCGTTTTGAGAAGTCAACCTCTATAACGCGACTCGAGCACGACACCTCGACACGACCCTCGATAACACGACAACCTCAATTACACGACAACCTCATTAACACGAATAACACGACCCTCCCCCCACAAGTGCAATTTTCAAATCCCCTTGAGATTGCCATAAAACATCAAAAATTAATATAATTAACATTAAATTAATCTCTATTATTATCCAAACAACCTCAATAAGGTTTTTTTTCTAATTAACAACGTAACCCAGAACCTCTATAACAAGTCGTTTTGAGATGTCAACCTCTATAACGCGACTCGAGCACGACACCTCGACACGACCCTCGATAACACGACAACCTCAATAACACGAATAACACGACCCTCCCCCCACAAGTGCAATTTTCAAATCCCCTTGAGATTGCCATAAAACATCAAAAATTAATACAATTAACATTAAATTAATCTCTATTATTATGCAAACAACCTCAATAAGGTTTTTTTTCAAATTAACAACGTAACCCAGAACCTCTATATCAAGTCGTTTTGAGAAGTCAACCTCTATAACGCGACTCGAGCACGACACCTCGACACGACCCTCGATAACACGACAACCTCAATTACTCGACAACCTCAATAACACGAATAACACGACCCTCCCCCCACAAGTGCAATTTTCAAATCCCCTTGAGATTGCCATAAAACATCAAAAATTAATATAATTAACATTAAATTAATCTCTATTATTATCCAAACAACCTCAATAAGGTTTTTTTTCTAATTAACAACGTAACCCAGAACCTCTATAACAAGTCGTTTTGAGATGTCAACCTCTATAACGCGACTCGAGCACGACACCTCGACACGACCCTCGATAACACGACAACCTCAATAACACGACAACCTCAATAACACGAATAACACGACCCTCCCCCCACAAGTGCAATTTTCAAATCCCCTTGAGATTGCCATAAAACATCAAAAATTAATACAATTAACATTAAATTAATCTCTATTATTATCTAAACAACCTCAATAAGGTTTTTTTTCTAATTAACAACGTAACCCAGAACCTCTATAACAAGTCGTTTTGAGAAGTCAACCTCTATAACGCGACTCGAGCACGACACCTCGACACGACCCTCGATGACCCGACCCTCGATAACACGACCCTCGACCCTCGACTTGTTCAAGATACCCATTCCTTACAGGAATGGGTATCTTGAACAAGTCTGTCGTTGAACACGACCCTCGATAACACGACCCTCGATAACAAGACAACCTCAATAACACGACAACCTCAATAACACGACAACCTCAATAACACGAATAACACGACCCTCCCCCCACAAGTGCAATTTTCAAATCCCCCTGAGATTGCCATAAAACATCAAAAATTAATACAATTAACATTAAATTAATCTCTATTATTATGCAAACAACCTCAATAAGGTTTTTTTTCAAATTAACAACGTAACCCAGAACCTCTATAACAAGTCGTTTTGAGAAGTCAACCTCTATAACGCGACTCGAGCACGACACCTCGACACGACCCTCGATAACACGACAACCTCAATTACACGACAACCTCAATAACACGAATAACACGACCCTCCCCCCACAAGTGCAATTTTCAAATCCCCTTGAGATTGCCATAAAACATCAAAAATTAATATAATTAACATTAAATTAATCTCTATTATTATCCAAACAACCTCAATAAGGTTTTTTTTCTAATTAACAACGTAACCCAGAACCTCTATAACAAGTCGTTTTGAGATGTCAACCTCTATAACGCGACTCGAGCACGACACCTCGACACGACCCTCGATAACACGACAACCTCAATAACACGACAACCTCAATAACACGAATAACACGACCCTCCCCCCACAAGTGCAATTTTCAAATCCCCTTGAGATTGCCATAAAACATCAAAAATTAATACAATTAACATTAAATTAATCTCTATTATTATGCAAACAACCTCAATAAGGTTTTTTTTCAAATTAACAACGTAACCCAGAACCTCTATAACAAGTCGTTTTGAGAAGTCAACCTCTATAACGCGACTCGAGCACGACACCTCGACACGACCCTCGATGACCCGACCCTCGATAACACGACCCTCGACCCTCGACTTGTTCAAGATACCCATTCCTTACAGGAATGGGTATCTTGAACAAGTCTGTCGTTGAACACGACCCTCGATAACACGACCCTCGATAACAAGACAACCTCAATAACACGACAACCTCAATAACACGACAACCTCAATAACACGAATAACACGACCCTCCCCCCACAAGTGCAATTTTCAAATCCCCTTGAGATTGCCATAAAACATCAAAAATTAATACAATTAACATTAAATTAATCTCTATTATTATGCAAACAACCTCAATAAGGTTTTTTTTCAAATTAACAACGTAACCCAGAACCTCTATAACAAGTCGTTTTGAGAAGTCAACCTCTATAACGCGACTCGAGCACGACACCTCGACACGACCCTCGATAACACGACAACCTCAATTACACGACAACCTCATTAACACGAATAACACGACCCTCCCCCCACAAGTGCAATTTTCAAATCCCCTTGAGATTGCCATAAAACATCAAAAATTAATATAATTAACATTAAATTAATCTCTATTATTATCCAAACAACCTCAATAAGGTTTTTTTTCTAATTAACAACGTAACCCAGAACCTCTATAACAAGTCGTTTTGAGATGTCAACCTCTATAACGCGACTCGAGCACGACACCTCGACACGACCCTCGATAACACGACAACCTCAATAACACGAATAACACGACCCTCCCCCCACAAGTGCAATTTTCAAATCCCCTTGAGATTGCCATAAAACATCAAAAATTAATACAATTAACATTAAATTAATCTCTATTATTATGCAAACAACCTCAATAAGGTTTTTTTTCAAATTAACAACGTAACCCAGAACCTCTATATCAAGTCGTTTTGAGAAGTCAACCTCTATAACGCGACTCGAGCACGACACCTCGACACGACCCTCGATAACACGACAACCTCAATTACACGACAACCTCAATAACACGAATAACACGACCCTCCCCCCACAAGTGCAATTTTCAAATCCCCTTGAGATTGCCATAAAACATCAAAAATTAATATAATTAACATTAAATTAATCTCTATTATTATCCAAACAACCTCAATAAGGTTTTTTTTCTAATTAACAACGTAACCCAGAACCTCTATAACAAGTCGTTTTGAGATGTCAACCTCTATAACGCGACTCGAGCACGACACCTCGACACGACCCTCGATAACACGACAACCTCAATAACACGACAACCTCAATAACACGAATAACACGACCCTCCCCCCACAAGTGCAATTTTCAAATCCCCTTGAGATTGCCATAAAACATCAAAAATTAATACAATTAACATTAAATTAATCTCTATTATTATGCAAACAACCTCAATAAGGTTTTTTTTCAAATTAACAACGTAACCCAGAACCTCTATAACAAGTCGTTTTGAGAAGTCAACCTCTATAACGCGACTCGAGCACGACACCTCGACACGACCCTCGATGACCCGACCCTCGATAACACGACCCTCGACCCTCGACTTGTTCAAGATACCCATTCCTTACAGGAATGGGTATCTTGAACAAGTCTGTCGTTGAACACGACCCTCGATAACACGACCCTCGATAACAAGACAACCTCAATAACACGACAACCTCAATAACACGACAACCTCAATAACACGAATAACACGACCCTCCCCCCACAAGTGCAATTTTCAAATCCCCTTGAGATTGCCATAAAACATCAAAAATTAATACAATTAACATTAAATTAATCTCTATTATTATGCAAACAACCTCAATAAGGTTTTTTTTCAAATTAACAACGTAACCCAGAACCTCTATAACAAGTCGTTTTGAGAAGTCAACCTCTATAACGCGACTCGAGCACGACACCTCGACACGACCCTCGATAACACGACAACCTCAATTACACGACAACCTCATTAACACGAATAACACGACCCTCCCCCCACAAGTGCAATTTTCAAATCCCCTTGAGATTGCCATAAAACATCAAAAATTAATATAATTAACATTAAATTAATCTCTATTATTATCCAAACAACCTCAATAAGGTTTTTTTTCTAATTAACAACGTAACCCAGAACCTCTATAACAAGTCGTTTTGAGATGTCAACCTCTATAACGCGACTCGAGCACGACACCTCGACACGACCCTCGATAACACGACAACCTCAATAACACGAATAACACGACCCTCCCCCCACAAGTGCAATTTTCAAATCCCCTTGAGATTGCCATAAAACATCAAAAATTAATACAATTAACATTAAATTAATCTCTATTATTATGCAAACAACCTCAATAAGGTTTTTTTTCAAATTAACAACGTAACCCAGAACCTCTATATCAAGTCGTTTTGAGAAGTCAACCTCTATAACGCGACTCGAGCACGACACCTCGACACGACCCTCGATAACACGACAACCTCAATTACTCGACAACCTCAATAACACGAATAACACGACCCTCCCCCCACAAGTGCAATTTTCAAATCCCCTTGAGATTGCCATAAAACATCAAAAATTAATATAATTAACATTAAATTAATCTCTATTATTATCCAAACAACCTCAATAAGGTTTTTTTTCTAATTAACAACGTAACCCAGAACCTCTATAACAAGTCGTTTTGAGATGTCAACCTCTATAACGCGACTCGAGCACGACACCTCGACACGACCCTCGATAACACGACAACCTCAATAACACGACAACCTCAATAACACGAATAACACGACCCTCCCCCCACAAGTGCAATTTTCAAATCCCCTTGAGATTGCCATAAAACATCAAAAATTAATACAATTAACATTAAATTAATCTCTATTATTATCTAAACAACCTCAATAAGGTTTTTTTTCTAATTAACAACGTAACCCAGAACCTCTATAACAAGTCGTTTTGAGAAGTCAACCTCTATAACGCGACTCGAGCACGACACCTCGACACGACCCTCGATGACCCGACCCTCGATAACACGACCCTCGACCCTCGACTTGTTCAAGATACCCATTCCTTACAGGAATGGGTATCTTGAACAAGTCTGTCGTTGAACACGACCCTCGATAACACGACCCTCGATAACAAGACAACCTCAATAACACGACAACCTCAATAACACGACAACCTCAATAACACGACAACCTCAATAACACGAATAACACGACCCTCCCCCCACAAGTGCAATTTTCAAATCCCCTTGAGATTGCCATAAAACATCAAAAATTAATACAATTAACATTAAATTAATCTCTATTATTATGCAAACAACCTCAATAAGGTTTTTTTTCAAATTAACAACGTAACCCAGAACCTCTATAACAAGTCGTTTTGAGAAGTCAACCTCTATAACGCGACTCGAGCACGACACCTCGACACGACCCTCGATAACACGACAACCTCAATTACACGACAACCTCATTAACACGAATAACACGACCCTCCCCCCACAAGTGCAATTTTCAAATCCCCTTGAGATTGCCATAAAACATCAAAAATTAATATAATTAACATTAAATTAATCTCTATTATTATCCAAACAACCTCAATAAGGTTTTTTTTCTAATTAACAACGTAACCCAGAACCTCTATAACAAGTCGTTTTGAGATGTCAACCTCTATAACGCGACTCGAGCACGACACCTCGACACGACCCTCGATAACACGACAACCTCAATAACACGAATAACACGACCCTCCCCCCACAAGTGCAATTTTCAAATCCCCTTGAGATTGCCATAAAACATCAAAAATTAATACAATTAACATTAAATTAATCTCTATTATTATGCAAACAACCTCAATAAGGTTTTTTTTCAAATTAACAACGTAACCCAGAACCTCTATATCAAGTCGTTTTGAGAAGTCAACCTCTATAACGCGACTCGAGCACGACACCTCGACACGACCCTCGATAACACGACAACCTCAATTACTCGACAACCTCAATAACACGAATAACACGACCCTCCCCCCACAAGTGCAATTTTCAAATCCCCTTGAGATTGCCATAAAGCATCAAAAATTAATATAATTAACATTAAATTAATCTCTATTATTATCCAAACAACCTCAATAAGGTTTTTTTTCTAATTAACAACGTAACCCAGAACCTCTATAACAAGTCGTTTTGAGATGTCAACCTCTATAACGCGACTCGAGCACGACACCTCGACACGACCCTCGATAACACGACAACCTCAATAACACGACAACCTCAATAACACGAATAACACGACCCTCCCCCCACAAGTGCAATTTTCAAATCCCCTTGAGATTGCCATAAAACATCAAAAATTAATACAATTAACATTAAATTAATCTCTATTATTATCTAAACAACCTCAATAAGGTTTTTTTTCTAATTAACAACGTAACCCAGAACCTCTATAACAAGTCGTTTTGAGAAGTCAACCTCTATAACGCGACTCGAGCACGACACCTCGACACGACCCTCGATGACCCGACCCTCGATAACACGACCCTCGACCCTCGACTTGTTCAAGATACCCATTCCTTACAGGAATGGGTATCTTGAACAAGTCTGTCGTTGAACACGACCCTCGATAACACGACCCTCGATAACAAGACAACCTCAATAACACGACAACCTCAATAACACGACAACCTCAATAACACGAATAACACGACCCTCCCCCCACAAGTGCAATTTTCAAATCCCCTTGAGATTGCCATAAAACATCAAAAATTAATACAATTAACATTAAATTAATCTCTATTATTATGCAAACAACCTCAATAAGGTTTTTTTCAAATTAACAACGTAACCCAGAACCTCTATAACAAGTCGTTTTGAGAAGTCAACCTCTATAACGCGACTCGAGCACGACACCTCGACACGACCCTCGATAACACGACAACCTCAATTACACGACAACCTCAATAACACGAATAACACGACCCTCCCCCCACAAGTGCAATTTTCAAATCCCCTTGAGATTGCCATAAAACATCAAAAATTAATATAATTAACATTAAATTAATCTCTATTATTATCCAAACAACCTCAATAAGGTTTTTTTTCTAATTAACAACGTAACCCAGAACCTCTATAACAAGTCGTTTTGAGATGTCAACCTCTATAACGCGACTCGAGCACGACACCTCGACACGACCCTCGATAACACGACAACCTCAATAACACGACAACCTCAATAACACGAATAACACGACCCTCCCCCCACAAGTGCAATTTTCAAATCCCCTTGAGATTGCCATAAAACATCAAAAATTAATACAATTAACATTAAATTAATCTCTATTATTATGCAAACAACCTCAATAAGGTTTTTTTTCAAATTAACAACGTAACCCAGAACCTCTATAACAAGTCGTTTTGAGAAGTCAACCTCTATAACGCGACTCGAGCACGACACCTCGACACGACCCTCGATGACCCGACCCTCGATAACACGACCCTCGACCCTCGACTTGTTCAAGATACCCATTCCTTACAGGAATGGGTATCTTGAACAAGTCTGTCGTTGAACACGACCCTCGATAACACGACCCTCGATAACAAGACAACCTCAATAACACGACAACCTCAATAACACGACAACCTCAATAACACGAATAACACGACCCTCCCCCCACAAGTGCAATTTTCAAATCCCCTTGAGATTGCCATAAAACATCAAAAATTAATACAATTAACATTAAATTAATCTCTATTATTATGCAAACAACCTCAATAAGGTTTTTTTTCAAATTAACAACGTAACCCAGAACCTCTATAACAAGTCGTTTTGAGAAGTCAACCTCTATAACGCGACTCGAGCACGACACCTCGACACGACCCTCGATAACACGACAACCTCAATTACACGACAACCTCATTAACACGAATAACACGACCCTCCCCCCACAAGTGCAATTTTCAAATCCCCTTGAGATTGCCATAAAACATCAAAAATTAATATAATTAACATTAAATTAATCTCTATTATTATCCAAACAACCTCAATAAGGTTTTTTTTCTAATTAACAACGTAACCCAGAACCTCTATAACAAGTCGTTTTGAGATGTCAACCTCTATAACGCGACTCGAGCACGACACCTCGACACGACCCTCGATAACACGACAACCTCAATAACACGAATAACACGACCCTCCCCCCACAAGTGCAATTTTCAAATCCCCTTGAGATTGCCATAAAACATCAAAAATTAATACAATTAACATTAAATTAATCTCTATTATTATGCAAACAACCTCAATAAGGTTTTTTTTCAAATTAACAACGTAACCCAGAACCTCTATATCAAGTCGTTTTGAGAAGTCAACCTCTATAACGCGACTCGAGCACGACACCTCGACACGACCCTCGATAACACGACAACCTCAATTACACGACAACCTCAATAACACGAATAACACGACCCTCCCCCCACAAGTGCAATTTTCAAATCCCCTTGAGATTGCCATAAAACATCAAAAATTAATATAATTAACATTAAATTAATCTCTATTATTATCCAAACAACCTCAATAAGGTTTTTTTTCTAATTAACAACGTAACCCAGAACCTCTATAACAAGTCGTTTTGAGATGTCAACCTCTATAACGCGACTCGAGCACGACACCTCGACACGAACCTCGATAACACGACAACCTCAATAACACGACAACCTCAATAACACGACAACCTCAATAACACGAATAACACGACCCTCCCCCCACAAGTGCAATTTTCAAATCCCCTTGAGATTGCCATAAAACATCAAAAATTAATACAATTAACATTAAATTAATCTCTATTATTATCTAAACAACCTCAATAAGGTTTTTTTTCAAATTAACAACGTAACCCAGAACCTCTATAACAAGTCGTTTTGAGAAGTCAACCTCTATAACGCGACTCGAGCACGACACCTCGACACGACCCTCGATGACCCGACCCTCGATAACACGACCCTCGACCCTCGACTTGTTCAAGATACCCATTCCTTACAGGAATGGGTATCTTGAACAAGTCTGTCGTTGAACACGACCCTCGATAACACGACCCTCGATAACAAGACAACCTCAATAACACGACAACCTCAATAACATGACAACCTCAATAACACGACAACCTCAATAACACGAATAACACGACCCTCCCCCCACAAGTGCAATTTTCAAATCCCCTTGAGATTGCCATAAAACATCAAAAATTAATACAATTAACATTAAATTAATCTCTATTATTATGCAAACAACCTCAATAAGGTTTTTTTTCAAATTAACAACGTAACCCAGAACCTCTATAACAAGTCGTTTTGAGAAGTCAACCTCTATAACGCGACTCGAGCACGACACCTCGACACGACCCTCGATAACACGACAACCTCAATTACACGACAACCTCAATAACACGACAACCTCAATAACACGACAACCTCAATAACACGACAACCTCAATAACACGAATAACACGACCCTCCCCCCACAAGTGCAATTTTCAAATCCCCTTGAGATTGCCATAAGACATCAAAAATTAATACAATTAACATTAAATTAATCTCTATTATTATGCAAACAACCTCAATAAGGTTTTTTTTCAAATTAACAACGTAACCCAGAACCTCTATAACAAGTCGTTTTGAGAAGTCAACCTCTATAACGCGACTCGAGCACGACACCTCGACACGACCCTCGATAACACGACAACCTCAATTACACGACAACCGACAACCTCAATAACACGAATAACACGACCCTCCCCCCACAAGTGCAATTTTCAAATCCCCTTGAGATTGCCATAAAACATCAAAAATTAATATAATTAACATTAAATTAATCTCTATTATTATCCAAACAACCTCAATAAGGTTTTTTTTCTAATTAACAACGTAACCCAGAACCTCTATAACAAGTCGTTTAGAGATGTCAACCTCTATAACGCGACTCGAGCACGACACCTCGACACGACCCTTGATAACACGACAACCTCAATAACACGACAACCTCAATAACACGAATAACACGACCCTCCCCCCACAAGTGCAATTTTCAAATCCCCTTGAGATTGCCATAAAACATCAAAAATTAATATAATTAACATTAAATTAATCTCTATTATTATCTAAACAACCTCAATAAGGTTTTTTTTCTAATTAACAACGTAACCCAGAACCTCTATAACAAGTCGTTTTGAGAAGTCAACCTCTATAACGCGACTCGAGCACGACACCTCGACACGACCCTCGATGACCCGACCCTCGATAACACGACCCTCGACCCTCGACTTGTTCAAGATACCCATTCCTTACAGGAATGGGTATCTTGAACAAGTCTGTCGTTGAACACGACCCTCGATAACACGACTCTCGATAACAAGACAACCTCAATAACACGACAACCTCAATAACACGAATAACACGACCCTCCCTCCACAAGTGCAATTTTCAAATCCCCTTGAGATTGCCATAAAACATCAAAAATTAATATAATTAACATTAAATTAATCTCTATTATTATCCAAACAACCTCAATAAGGTTTTTTTTCAAATTAACAACGTAACCCAGAACCTCTATAACAAGTCGTTTTGAGATGTCAACCTCTATAACGCGACTCGAGCACGACACCTCGACACGACCCTCGATAACACGACAACCTCAATTACACGACAACCGACAACCTCAATAACACGAATAACACGACCCTCCCCCCACAAGTGCAATTTTCAAATCCCCTTGAGATTGCCATAAAACATCAAAAATTAATATAATTAACATTAAATTAATCTCTATTATTATCTAAACAACCTCAATAAGGTTTTTTTTCAAATTAACAACGTAACCCAGAACCTCTATAACAAGTCGTTTTGAGAAGTCAACCTCTATAACGCGACTCGAGCACGACACCTCGACACGACCCTCGATGACCCGACCCTCGATAACACGACCCTCGACCCTCGACTTGTTCAAGATACCCATTCCTTACAGGAATGGGTATCTTGAACAAGTCTGTCGTTGAACACGACCCTCGATAACACGACTCTCGATAACAAGACAACCTCAATAACACGACAACCTCAATAACACGACAACCTCAATAACACGAATAACACGACCCTCCCCCCACAAGTGCAATTTTCAAATCCCCTTGAGATTGCCATAAAACATCAAAAATTAATACAATTAACATTAAATTAATCTCTATTATTATGCAAACAACCTCAATAAGGTTTTTTTTTCAAATTAACAACGTAACCCAGAACCTCTATAACAAGTCGTTTTGAGAAGTCAACCTCTATAACGCGACTCGAGCACGACACCTCGACACGACCCTCGATAACACGACAACCTCAATTACACGACAACCTCAATAACACGAATAACACGACCCTCCCTCCACAAGTGCAATTTTCAAATCCCCTTGAGATTGCCATAAAACATCAAAAATTAATATAATTAACATTAAATTAATCTCTATTATTATCCAAACAACCTCAATAAGGTTTTCTTTCTAATTAACAACGTAACCCAGAACCTCTATAACAAGTCGTTTTGAGATGTCAACCTCTATAACGCGACTCGAGCACGACACCTCGACACGACCCTCGATAACACGACAACCTCAATAACACGAATAACACGACCCTCTCCCCACAAGTGCAATTTTCAAATCCCCTTGAGATTGCCATAAAACATCAAAAATTAATAAATTAACATTAAATTAATCTCTATTATTATGCAAACAACCTCAATAAGGTTTTTTTTCAAATTAACAACGTAACCCAGAACCTCTATAACAAGTCGTTTTGAGAAGTCAACTTCTATAACGCGACTCGAGCACGACACCTCGACACGACCCTCGATAACACGACAACCTCAATTACACGACAACCGACAACCTCAATAACACGAATAACACGACCCTCCCCCCACAAGTGCAATTTTCAAATCCCCTTGAGATTGCCATAAAACATCAAAAATTAATATAATTAACATTAAATTAATCTCTATTATTATCCAAACAACCTCAATAAGGTTTTTTTTCTAATTAACAACGTAACCCAGAACCTCTATAACAAGTCGTTTTGAGATGTCAACCTCTATAACGCGACTCGAGCACGACACCTCGACACGACCCTCGATAACACGACAACCTCAATAACACGACAACCTCAATAACACGAATAACACGACCCTCCCCCCACAAGTGCAATTTTCAAATTTCCTTGAGATTGCCATAAAACATCAAAAATTAATATAATTAACATTAAATTAATCTCTATTATTATCTAAACAACCTCAATAAGGTTTTTTTTTCTAATTAACAACGTAACCCAGAACCTCTATAACAAGTCGTTTTGAGAAGTCAACCTCTATAACGCGACTCGAGCACGACACCTCGACACGACCCTCGATGACCCGACCCTCGATAACACGACCCTCGACCCTCGACTTGTTCAAGATACCCATTCCTTACAGGAATGGTTATCTTGAACAAGTCTGTCGTTGAACACGACCCTCGATAACACGACCCTCGATAACAAGACAACCTCAATAACACGACAACCTCAATAACACGACAACCTCAATAACACGAATAACACGACCCTCCCCCCACAAGTGCAATTTTCAAATCCCCTTGAGATTGCCATAAAACATCAAAAATTAATACAATTAACATTAAATTAATCTCTATTATTATGCAAACAACCTCAATAAGGTTTTTTTTCAAATTAACAACGTAACCCAGAACCTCTATAACAAGTCGTTTTGAGTAGTCAACCTCTATAACGCGACTCGAGCACGACACCTCGACATGACCCTCGATAACACGACAACCTCAATTACACGACAACCTCAATAACACGAATAACACGACCCTCCCCCCACAAGTGCAATTTTCAAATCCCCTTGAGATTGCCATAAAACATCAAAAATTAATATAATTAACATTAAATTAATCTCTATTATTATCCAAACAACCTCAATAAGGTTTTTTTTCTAATTAACAACGTAACCCAGAACCTCTATAACAAGTCGTTTTGAGATGTCAACCTCTATAACGCGACTCGAGCACGACACCTCGACACGACCCTCGATAACACGACAACCTCAATAACACGACAACCTCAATAACACGAATAACACGACCCTCCCCCCACAAGTGCAATTTTCAAATCCCCTTGAGATTGCCATAAAACATCAAAAATTAATATAATTAACATTAAATTAATCTCTATTATTATCTAAACAACCTCAATAAGGTTTTTTTTCTAATTAACAACGTAACCCAGAACCTCTATAACAAGTCGTTTTGAGAAGTCAACCTCTATAACGCGACTCGAACACGACACCTCGACACGACCCTCGATGACCCGACCCTCGATAACACGACCCTCGACCCTCGACTTGTTCAAGATACCCATTCCTTACAGGAATGGGTATCTTGAACAAGTCTGTCGTTGAACACGACCCTCGATAACACGACCCTCGATAACAAGACAACCTCAATAACACGACAACCTCAATAACACGACAACCTCAATAACACGAATAACACGACCCTCCCCCCACAAGTGCAATTTTCAAATCCCCTTGAGATTGCCATAAAACATCAAAAATTAATACAATTAACATTAAATTAATCTCTATTATTATGCAAACAACCTCAATAAGGTTTTTTTTCAAATTAACAACGTAACCCAGAACCTCTATAACAAGTCGTTTTGAGAAGTCAACCTCTATAACGCGACTCGAGCACGACACCTCGACACGACCCTCGATAACACGACAACCTCAATTACACGACAACCTCAATAACACGAATAACACGACCCTCCCCCCACAAGTGCAATTTTCAAATCCCCTTGAGATTGCCATAAAACATGAAAAATTAATATAATTAACATTAAATTAATCTCTATTATTATCCAAACAACCTCAATAAGGTTTTTTTTCTAATTAACAACGTAACCCAGAACCTCTATAACAAGTCGTTTTGAGATGTCAACCTCTATAACGCGACTCGAGCACGACACCTCGACACGACCCTCGATAACACGACAACCTCAATAACACGACAACCTCAATAACACGAATAACACGACCCTCCCCCCACAAGTGCAATTTTCAAATCCCCTTGAGATTGCCATAAAACATCAAAAATTAATACAATTAACATTAAATTAATCTCTATTATTATGCAAACAACCTCAATAAGGTTTTTTTTCAAATTAACAACGTAACCCAGAACCTCTATAACAAGTCGTTTTGAGAAGTCAACCTCTATAACGCGACTCGAGCACGACACCTCGACACGACCCTCGATAACACGACAACCTCAATTACACGACAACCTCAATAACACGAATAACACGACCCTCCCCCCACAAGTGCAATTTTCAAATCCCCTTGAGATTGCCATAAAACATCAAAAATTAATATAATTAACATTAAATTAATCTCTATTATTATCCAAACAACCTCAAAAAGGTTTTTTTTCTAATTAACAACGTAACCCAGAACCTCTATAACAAGTCGTTTTGAGATGTCAACCTCTATAACGCGACTCGAGCACGATACCTCGACACGACCCTCGATAACACGACAACCTCAATAACACGACAACCTCAATAACACGAATACACGACCCTCCCCCCACAAGTGCAATTTTCAAATCCCCTTGAGATTGCCATAAAACATAAAAAATTAATACAATTAACATTAAATTAATCTCTATTATTATCTAAACAACCTCAATAAGGTTTTTTTTCTAATTAACAACGTAACCCAGAACCTCTATAACAAGTCGTTTTGAGAAGTCAACCTCTATAACGCGACTCGAGCACGACACCTCGACACGACCCTCGATGACCCGACCCTCGATAACACGACCCTCGACCCTCGACTTGTTCAAGATACCCATTCCTTACAGGAATGGGTATCTTGAACAAGTCTGTCGTTGAACACGACCCTCGATAACACGACCCTCGATAACAAGACAACCTCAATAACACGACAACCTCAATAACACGAATAACACGACCCTCCCCCCACAAGTGCAATTTTCAAATCCCCTTGAGATTGCCATAAAACATCAAAAATTAATATAATTAACATTAAATTAATCTCTATTATTATCCAAACAACCTCAATAAGGTTTTTTTCAAATTAACAACGTAACCCAGAACCTCTATATCAAGTCGTTTTGAGAAGTCAACCTCTATAACGCGACTCGAGCATGACACCTCGACACGACCCTCGATAACACGACAACCTCAATTACACGACAACCGACAACCTCAATAACACGAATAACACGACCCTCCCCCCACAAGTGCAATTTTCAAATCCCCTTGAGATTGCCATAAAACATCAAAAATTAATATAATTAACATTAAATTAATCTCTATTATTATCCAAACAACCTCAATAAGGTTTTTTTTCTAATTAACAACGTAACCCAGAACCTCTATAACAAGTCGTTTTGAGAAGTCAACCTCTATAACGCGACTCGAGCACGACACCTCGACACGACCCTCGATGATCCGACCCTCGATAACACGACCCTCGACCCTCGACTTGTTCAAGATACCCATTCCTTACAGGAATGGGTATCTTGAACAAGTCTGTCGTTGAACACGACCCTCGATAACACGACCCTCGATAACAAGACAACCTCAATAACACGACAACCTCAATAACACGACAACCTCAATAACACGAATAACACGACCCTCCCCCCACAAGTGCAATTTTCAAATCCCCTTGAGATTGCCATAAAACATCAAAAATTAATACAATTAACATTAAATTAATCTCTATTATTATGCAAACAACCTCAATAAGGTTTTTTTTCAAATTAACAACGTAACCCAGAACCTCTATAACAAGTCGTTTTGAGAAGTCAACCTCTATAACGCGACTCGAGCACGACACCTCGACACGATCCTCGATAACACGACAACCTCAATTACACGACAACCTCAATAACACGAATAACACGACCCTCCCCCCACAAGTGCAATTTTCAAATCCCCTTGAGATTGCCATAAAACATCAAAAATTAATATAATTAACATTAAATTAATCTCTATTATTATCCAAACAACCTCAATAAGGTTTTTTTTCTAATTAACATCGTAACCCAGAACCTCTATAACAAGTCGTTTTGAGATGTCAACCTCTATAACGCGACTCGAGCACGACACCTCGACACGACCCTCGATAACACGACAACCTCAATAACACGACAACCTCAATAACACGAATAACACGACCCTCCCCCCACAAGTGCAATTTTCAAATCCCCTTGAGATTGCCATAAAACATCAAAAATTAATACAATTAACATTAAATTAATCTCTATTATTATGCAAACAACCTCAATAAGGTTTTTTTTCAAATTAACAACGTAACCCAGAACCTCTATAACAAGTCGTTTTGAGAAGTCAACCTCTATAACGCGACTCGAGCACGACACCTCGACACGACCCTCGATAACACGACAACCTCAATTACACGACAACCGACAACCTCAATAACACGAATAACACGACCCTCGACTTGTTCAAGATACCCATTCCTTACAGGAATGGTTATCTTGAACAAGTCTGTCGTTGAACACGACCCTCGATAACACGACCCTAGATAACAAGACAACCTCAATAACACGACAACCTCAATAACACGACAACCTCAATAACACGAATAACACGACCCTCCCCCCACAAGCGCAATTTTCAAATCCCCTTGAGATTGCCATAAAACATCAAAAATTAATACAATTAACATTAAATTAATCTCTATTATTATCCAAACAACCTCAATAAGGTTTTTTTTCTAATTATCAACGTAACCCAGAACCTCTATAACAAGTCGTTTAGAGATGTCAACCTCTATAACGCGACTCGAGCACGACACCTCGACACGACCCTCGATAACACGACAACCTCAATAACACGAATAACACGACCCTCCCCCCACAAGTGCAATTTTCAAATCCCCTTGAGATTGCCATAAAACATCAAAAATTAATATAATTAACATTAAATTAATCTCTATTATTATCTAAACAACCTCAATAAGGTTTTTTTTCTAATTAACAACGTAACCCAGAACCTCTATAACAAGTCGTTTTGAGAAGTCAACCTCTATAACGCGACTCGAGCACGACACCTCGACACGACCCTCGATGACCCGACCCTCGATAACACGACCCTCGACCCTCGACTTGTTCAAGATACCCATTCCTTACAGGAATGGGTATCTTGAACAAGTCTGTCGTTGAACACGACCCTCGATAACACGACCCTCGATAACAAAACAACCTCAATAACACGACAACCTCAATAACTCGACAACCTCAATAACACGAATAACACGACCCTCCCCCCACAAGTGCAATTTTCAAATCCCCTTGAGATTGCCATAAAACATCAAAAATTAATACAATTAACATTAAATTAATCTCTATTTAATAATAGAGATTAATTTAATGTTAATTGTATTAATTTTTGATGTTTTATGGCAATCTCAAGGGGATTTGAAAATTGCACTTGTGGGGGGTGGGCAAACAACCTCAATTAGGTTTTTTTTCAAATTAACAACGTAACCCAGAACCTCTATAACAAGTCGTTTTGAGAAGTCAACCTCTATAACGCGACTCGAGCACGACACGTCGACACGACCCTCGATAACACGACAACCTCAATTACACGACAACCTCAATAACACGAATAACACGACCCTCCCCCCACAAGTGCAATTTTCAAATCCCCTTGAGATTGCCATAAAACATCAAAAATTAATATAATTAACATTAAATTAATCTCTATTATTATCCAAACAACCTCAATAAGGTTTTTTTTCTAATTAACAACGTAACCCAGAACCTCTATAACAAGTCGTTTTGAGATGTCAACCTCTATAACGCGACTCGAGCACGACACCTCGACACGACCCTCGATAACACGACGACATCAATAACACGACAACCTCAATAACACGAATAACACGACCCTCCCCCCACAAGTGCAATTTTCAAATCCCCTTGAGATTGCCATAAAACATCAAAAATTAATATAATTAACATTAAATTAATCTCTATTATTATCTAAACAACCTCAATAAGGTTTTTTTTCTAATTAACAACGTAACCCAGAACCTCTATAACAAGTCGTTTTGAGAAGTCAACCTCTATAACGCGACTCGAGCACGACACCTCGACACGACCCTCGATGACCCGACCCTCGATAACACGACCCTCGACCCTCGACTTGTTCAAGATACCCATTCCTTACAGGAATGGTTATCTTGAACAAGTCTGTCGTTGAACACGACCCTCGATAACACGACCCTAGATAACAAGACAACCTCAATAACACGACAACCTCAATAACACGACAACCTCAATAACACGAATAACACGACCCTCCCCCCACAAGCGCAATTTTCAAATCCCCTTGAGATTGCCATAAAACATCAAAAATTAATACAATTAACATTAAATTAATCTCTATTATTATCCAAACAACCTCAATAAGGTTTTTTTTCTAATTAACAACGTAACCGAGAACCTCTATAACAAGTCGTTTTGAGAAGTCAACCTCTATAACGCGACTCGAGCACGACACCTCGACACGACCCTCGATGACCCGACCCTCGATAACACGCCCCTTGACCCTCGACTTGTTCAAGATACCCATTCCTTACAGGAATGGGTATCTTGAACAAGTCTGTCGTTGAACACGACCCTCGATAACACGACCCTCGATAACAAGACAACCTCAATAACACGACAACCTCAATAACACGACAACCTCAATAACACGAATAACACGACCCTCCCCCCACAAGTGCAATTTTCAAATCCCCTTGAGATTGCCATAAAACATCAAAAATTAATACAATTAACATTAAATTAATCTCTATTATTATGCAAACAACCTCAATAAGGTTTTTTTTCAAATTAACAACGTAACCCAGAACCTCTACTACAAGTCGTTTTGAGAAGTCAACCTCTATAACGCGACTCGAGCACGACACCTCGACACGACCCTCGATAACACGACAACCTCAATTACACGACAACCTCAATAACACGAATAACACGACCCTCCCCCCACAAGTGCAATTTTCAAATCCCCTTGAGATTGCCATAAAACATCAAAAATTAATATAATTAACATTAAATTAATCTCTATTATTATCCAAACAACCTCAATAAGGTTTTTTTTCTAATTAACAACGTAACCCAGAACCTCTATAACAAGTAGTTTTGAGAAGTCAACCTCTATAACGCGACTCGAGCACGACACCTCGACACGACCCTCGATAACACGACAACCTCAATAACACGAATAACACGACTCTCCCCCCACAAGTGCAATTTTCAAATCCCCTTGAGATTGCCATAAAACATCAAAAATTAATATAATTAACATTAAATTAATCTCTATTATTATCCAAACAACCTCAATAAGGTTTTTTTTCTAATTAACAACGTAACCCAGAACCTCTATAACAAGTCGTTTTGAGATGTCAACCTCTATAACGCGACTCGAGCACGACACCTCGACACGACCCTCGATAACACGACAACCTCAATAACACGACAACCTCAATAACACGAATAACACGACCCTCCCCCCACAAGTGCAATTTTCAAATCCCCTTGAGATTGCCATAAAACATCAAAAATTAATATAATTAACATTAAATTAATCTCTATTATTATCCAAACAACCTCAATAAGGTTTTTTTTCTAATTAACAACGTAACCCAGAACCTCTATAACAAGTCGTTTTGAGATGTCAACCTCTATAACGCGACTCGAGCACGACACCTCGACACGACCCTCGATAACACGACAACCTCAATAACACAAATAACACGACCCTCCCCCCACAAGTGCAATTTTCAAATCCCCTTGAGATTGCCATAAAACATCAAAAATTAATATAATTAACATTAAATTAATCTCTATTATTATCCAAACAACCTCAATAAGGTTTTTTTTCTAATTAACAACGTAACCCAGAACCTCTATAACAAGTCGTGTTGAGATGTCAACCTCTATAACGCGACTCGAGCACGACACCTCGACACGACCCTCGATAACACGACAACCTCAATAACACGACAACCTCAATAACACGAATAACACGACCCTCCCCCCACAAGTGCAATTTTCAAATCCCCTTGAGATTGCCATAAAACATCAAAAATTAATATAATTAACATTAAATTAATCTCTATTATTATCTAAACAACCTCAATAAGGTTTTTTTTTCTAATTAACAACGTAACCCAGTACCTCTATGACAAGTCGTTTTGAGATGTCAACCTCTATAACGCGACTCGAGCACGACACCTCGACACGACCCTCGATAACACGACAACCTCAATAACACGACAACCTCAATAACACGAATAACACGACCCTCCCCCCACAAGTGCAATTTTCAAATCCCCTTGAGATTGCCATAAATTATCAAAAATTAATATAATTAACATTAAATTAATCTCTATTATTATCTAAACAACCTCAATAAGGTTTTTTTTCTAATTAACAACGTAACCCAGAACCTCTATAACAAGTCGTTTTGAGAAGTCAACCTCTATAACGCGACTCGAGCACGACACCTCGACACGACCCTCGATGACCCGACCCTCGATAACACGACCCTCGACCCTCGACTTGTTCAAGATACCCATTCCTTACAGGAATGGTTATCTTGAACAAGTCTGTCGTTGAACACGACCCTCGATAACACGACCCTCGATAACAAGACAACCTCAATAACACGACAACCTCAATAACACGACAACCTCAATAACACGAATAACACGACCCTCCCCCCACAAGTGCAATTTTCAAATCTCCTTGAGATTGCCATAAAATATCAAAAATTAATACAATTAACATTAAATTAATCTCTATTATTATGCAAACAACCTCAATAAGGTTTTTTTTCAAATTAACAACGTAACCCAGAACCTCTATAACAAGTCGTTTTGAGAAGTCAACCTCTATAACGCGACTCGAGCACGACACCTTGACACGACCCTCGATAACACGACAACCTCAATTACACGACAACCTCAATAACACGAATAACACGACCCTCCCCCCACAAGTGCAATTTTCAAATCCCCTTGAGATTGCCATAAAACATCAAAAATTAATATAATTAACATTAAATTAATCTCTATTATTATCTAAACAACCTCAATAAGGTTTTTTTTTCTAATTAACAACGTAACCCAGAACCTCTATAACAAGTCGTTTTGAGAAGTCAACCTCTATAACGCGACTCGAGCACGACACCTCGACACGACCCTCGATAACACGACAACCTCAATTACACGACAACCTCAATAACACGAATAACACGACCCTCCCCCCACAAGTGCAATTTTCAAATCCCCTTGAGATTGCCATAAAACATCAAAAATTAATATAATTAACATTAAATTAATCTCTATTATTATCCAAACAACCTCAATAAGGTTTTTTTTCTAATTAACAACGTAACCCAGAACCTCTATAACAAGTCGTTTTGAGATGTCAACCTCTATAACGCGACTCGAGCACGACACCTCGACACGACCCTCGATAACACGACAACCTCAATAACACGAATAACACGACCCTCCCCCCACAAGTGCAATTTTCAAATCCCCTTGAGATTGCCATAAAACATCAAAAATTAATATAATTAACATTAAATTAATCTCTATTATTATCCAAACAACCTCAATAAGGTTTTTTTTCTAATTAACAACGTAACCCAGAACCTCTATAACAAGTCGTTTTGAGATGTCAACCTCTATAACGCGACTCGAGCACGACACCTCGACACGACCCTCGATAACACGACAACCTCAATAACACGACAACCTCAATAACACGAATAACACGACCCTCCCCCCACAAGTGCAATTTTCAAATCCCCTTGAGATTGCCATAAAACATCAAAAATTAATATAATTAACATTAAATTAATCTCTATTATTATCTAAACAACCTCAATAAGGTTTTTTTTTCTAATTAACAACGTAACCCAGTACCTCTATGACAAGTCGTTTTGAGATGTCAACCTCTATAACGCGACTCGAGCACGACACCTCGACACGACCCTCGATAACACGACAACCTCAATAACACGACAACCTCAATAACACGAATAACACGACCCTCCCCCCACAAGTGCAATTTTCAAATCCCCTTGAGATTGCCATAAATTATCAAAAATTAATATAATTAACATTAAATTAATCTCTATTATTATCTAAACAACCTCAATAAGGTTTTTTTTCTAATTAACAACGTAACCCAGAACCTCTATAACAAGTCGTTTTGAGAAGTCAACCTCTATAACGCGACTCGAGCACGACACCTCGACACGACCCTCGATGACCCGACTCTCGATAACACGACCCTCGACCCTCGACTTGTTCAAGATACCCATTCCTTACAGGAATGGTTATCTTGAACAAGTCTTTCGTTGAACACGACCCTCGATAACACGACCCTCGATAACAAGACAACCTCAATAACACGACAACCTCAATAACACGACAACCTCAATAACACGAATAACACGACCCTCCCCCCACAAGTGCAATTTTCAAATCTCCTTGAGATTGCCATAAAACATCAAAAATTAATACAATTAACATTAAATTAATCTCTATTATTATGCAAACAACCTCAATAAGGTTTTTTTTCAAATTTACAACGTAACCCAGAACCTCTATAACAAGTCGTTTTGAGAAGTCAACCTCTATAACGCGACTCGAGCACGACACCTTGACACGACCCTCGATAACACGACAACCTCAATTACACGACAACCTCAATAACACGAATAACACGACCCTCCCCCCACAAGTGCAATTTTCAAATCCCCTTGAGATTGCCATAAAACATCAAAAATTAATATAATTAACATTAAATTAATCTCTATTATTATCTAAACAACCTCAATAAGGTTTTTTTTTCTAATTAACAACGTAACCCAGAACCTCTATAACAAGTCGTTTTGAGAAGTCAACCTCTATAACGCGACTCGAGCACGACACCTCGACACGACCCTCGATGACCCGACCCTCGATAACACGACCCTCGACCCTCGACTTGTTCAAGATACCCATTCCTTACAGGAATGGGTATCTTGAACAAGTCTGTCGTTGAACACGACCCTTGATAACACGACCCTCGATAACAAGACAACCTCAATAACACGACAACCTCAATAACACGAATAACACGACCCTCCCCCCACAAGTGCAATTTTCAAATCCCCTTGAGATTGCCATAAAACATCAAAAATTAATACAATTAACATTAAATTAATCTCTATTATTATGCAAACAACCTCAATAAGGTTTTTTTTTCAAATTAACAACGTAACCCAGAACCTCTATAACAAGTCGTTTTGAGAAGTCAACCTCTATAACGCGACTCGAGCACGACACCTCGACACGACCCTCGATAACACGACAACCTCAATTACACGACAACCTCAATAACACGACCCTCCCCCCACAAGTGCAATTTTCCAATCCCCTTGAGATTGCCATAAAACATCAAAAATTAATATAATTAACATTAAATTAATCTCTATTATTATCCAATCAACCTCAATAAGGTTTTTTTTCTAATTAACAACGTAACCCAGTACCTCTATGACAAGTCGTTTTGAGATGTCAACCTCTATAACGCGACTCGAGCACGACACCTCGACACGACCCTCGATAACACGACAACCTCAATAACACGACAACCTCAATAACACGAATAACACGACCCTCCCCCCACAAGTGCAATTTTCAAATCCCCTTGAGATTGCCATAAAACATCAAAAATTAATACAATTAACATTAAATTAATCTCTATTATTATGCAAACAACCTCAATAAGGTTATTTTTCAAATTAACAACGTAACCCAGAACCTCTATAACAAGTCGTTTTGAGAAGTCAACCTCTATAACGCGACTCGAGCACGACACCTCGACACGACCCTCGATAACACGACAACCTCAATAACACGACAACCTCAATAACACGAATAACACGACCCTCCCCCCACAAGTGCAATTTTCAAATCCCCTTGAGATTGCCATAAAACATCAAAAATTAATATAATTAACATTAAATTAATCTCTATTATTATCTAAACAACCTCAATAAGGTTTTTTTTCTAATTAACAACGTAACCCAGAACCTCTATAACAAGTCGTTTTGAGAAGTCAACCTCTATAACGCGACTCGAGCACGCCACCTCGACACGACCCTCGATGACCCGACCCTCGATAACACGACCCTCGACCCTCGACTTGTTCAAGATACCCATTCCTTACAGGAATGGGTATCTTGAACAAGTCTGTCGTTGAACACGACCCTCGATAACACGACCCTCGATAACAAGACAACCTCAATAACACGACAACCTCAATAACACGACAACCTCAATAACACGAATAACACGACCCTCCCCCCACAAGTGCAATTTTCAAATCCCCTTGAGATTGCCATAAAACATCAAAAATTAATACAATTAACATTAAATTAATCTCTATTATTATGCAAACAACCTCAATAAGGTTTTTTTTCAAATTAACAACGTAACCCAGAACCTCTATAACAAGTCGTTTTGAGAAGTCAACCTCTATAACAGGACTCGAGCACGACACCTCGACACGACCCTCGATAACACGACAACCTCAATAACACGACAACCTCAATAACACGACAACCTCAATAACACGAATAACACGACCCTCCCCCCACAAGTGCAATTTTCAAATCCCCTTGAGATTGCCATAAAACATCAAAAATTAATATAATTAACATTAAATTAATCTCTATTATTATCTAAACAACCTCAATAAGGTTTTTTATTCTAATTAACAACGTAACCCAGAACCTCTATAACAAGTCGTTTTGAGAAGTCAACCTCTATAACGCGACTCGAGCACGACACCTCGACACGACCCTCGATGACCCGACCCTCGATAACACGACCCTCGACCCTCGACTTGTTCAAGATACCCATTCCTTACAGGAATGGTTATCTTGAACAAGTCTGTCGTTGAACACGACCTTCGATAACACGACCCTCGATAACAAGACAACCTCAATAACACGACAACCTCAATAACACGACAACCTCAATAACACGAATAACACGACCCTCCCCCCACAAGTGCAATTTTCAAATCCCCTTGAGATTGCCATAAAACATCAAAAATTAATACAATTAACATTAAATTAATCTCTATTATTATGCAAACAACCTCAATAAGGTTTTTTTTCAAATTAACAACGTAACCCAGAACCTCTATAACAAGTCGTTTTGAGAAGTCAACCTCTATAACGCGACTCGAGCACGACACCTCGACACGACCCTCGATAACACGACAACCTCAATTACACGACAACCGACAACCTCAATAACACGAATAACACGACCCTCCCCCCACAAGTGCAATTTTCAAATCCCCTTGAGATTGCCATAAAACATCAAAAATTAATATAATTAACATTAAATTAATCTCTATTATTATCCAAACAACCTCAATAAGGTTTTTTTTCTAATTAACAACGTAACCCAGAACCTCTATAACAAGTCGTTTTGAGATGTCAACCTCTATAACGCGACTCGAGCACGACACCTCGACACGACCCTCGATAACACGACGACATCAATAACACGACAACCTCAATAACACGAATAACACGACCCTCCCCCCACAAGTGCAATTTTCAAATCCCCTTGAGATTGCCATAAAACATCAAAAATTAATATAATTAACATTAAATTAATCTCTATTATTATCTAAACAACCTCAATAAGGTTTTTTTTCTAATTAACAACGTAACCCAGAACCTCTATAACAAGTCGTTTTGAGAAGTCAACCTCTATAACGCGACTCGAGCACGACACCTCGACACGACCCTCGATGACCCGACCCTCGATAACACGACCCTCGACCCTCGACTTGTTCAAGATACCCATTCCTTACAGGAATGGTTATCTTGAACAAGTCTGTCGTTGAACACGACCCTCGATAACACGACCCTAGATAACAAGACAACCTCAATAACACGACAACCTCAATAACACGACAACCTCAATAACACGAATAACACGACCCTCCCCCCACAAGCGCAATTTTCAAATCCCCTTGAGATTGCCATAAAACATCAAAAATTAATACAATTAACATTAAATTAATCTCTATTATTATCCAAACAACCTCAATAAGGTTTTTTTTCTAATTAACAACGTAACCGAGAACCTCTATAACAAGTCGTTTTGAGAAGTCAACCTCTATAACGCGACTCGAGCACGACACCTCGACACGACCCTCGATGACCCGACCCTCGATAACACGCCCCTTGACCCTCGACTTGTTCAAGATACCCATTCCTTACAGGAATGGGTATCTTGAACAAGTCTGTCGTTGAACACGACCCTCGATAACACGACCCTCGATAACAAGACAACCTCAATAACACGACAACCTCAATAACACGACAACCTCAATAACACGAATAACACGACCCTCCC
The DNA here is from genome assembly GCA_951217055.1 of Gerris lacustris. NCBI lineage: Eukaryota > Metazoa > Arthropoda > Insecta > Hemiptera > Gerridae > Gerris > Gerris lacustris. Next base: position 84,846,932 of record OX578276.1, on the reverse strand, counting down.
CCCACAAGTGCAATTTTCAAATCCCCTTGAGATTGCCATAAAACATCAAAAATTAATACAATTAACATTAAATTAATCTCTATTATTATGCAAACAACCTCAATAAGGTTTTTTTTCAAATTAACAACGTAACCCAGAACCTCTACTACAAGTCGTTTTGAGAAGTCAACCTCTATAACGCGACTCGAGCACGACACCTCGACACGACCCTCGATAACACGACAACCTCAATTACACGACAACCTCAATAACACGAATAACACGACCCTCCCCCCACAAGTGCAATTTTCAAATCCCCTTGAGATTGCCATAAAACATCAAAAATTAATATAATTAACATTAAATTAATCTCTATTATTATCCAAACAACCTCAATAAGGTTTTTTTTCTAATTAACAACGTAACCCAGAACCTCTATAACAAGTAGTTTTGAGAAGTCAACCTCTATAACGCGACTCGAGCACGACACCTCGACACGACCCTCGATAACACGACAACCTCAATAACACGAATAACACGACTCTCCCCCCACAAGTGCAATTTTCAAATCCCCTTGAGATTGCCATAAAACATCAAAAATTAATATAATTAACATTAAATTAATCTCTATTATTATCCAAACAACCTCAATAAGGTTTTTTTTCTAATTAACAACGTAACCCAGAACCTCTATAACAAGTCGTTTTGAGATGTCAACCTCTATAACGCGACTCGAGCACGACACCTCGACACGACCCTCGATAACACGACAACCTCAATAACACGACAACCTCAATAACACGAATAACACGACCCTCCCCCCACAAGTGCAATTTTCAAATCCCCTTGAGATTGCCATAAAACATCAAAAATTAATATAATTAACATTAAATTAATCTCTATTATTATCCAAACAACCTCAATAAGGTTTTTTTTCTAATTAACAACGTAACCCAGAACCTCTATAACAAGTCGTTTTGAGATGTCAACCTCTATAACGCGACTCGAGCACGACACCTCGACACGACCCTCGATAACACGACAACCTCAATAACACAAATAACACGACCCTCCCCCCACAAGTGCAATTTTCAAATCCCCTTGAGATTGCCATAAAACATCAAAAATTAATATAATTAACATTAAATTAATCTCTATTATTATCCAAACAACCTCAATAAGGTTTTTTTTCTAATTAACAACGTAACCCAGAACCTCTATAACAAGTCGTGTTGAGATGTCAACCTCTATAACGCGACTCGAGCACGACACCTCGACACGACCCTCGATAACACGACAACCTCAATAACACGACAACCTCAATAACACGAATAACACGACCCTCCCCCCACAAGTGCAATTTTCAAATCCCCTTGAGATTGCCATAAAACATCAAAAATTAATATAATTAACATTAAATTAATCTCTATTATTATCTAAACAACCTCAATAAGGTTTTTTTTTCTAATTAACAACGTAACCCAGTACCTCTATGACAAGTCGTTTTGAGATGTCAACCTCTATAACGCGACTCGAGCACGACACCTCGACACGACCCTCGATAACACGACAACCTCAATAACACGACAACCTCAATAACACGAATAACACGACCCTCCCCCCACAAGTGCAATTTTCAAATCCCCTTGAGATTGCCATAAATTATCAAAAATTAATATAATTAACATTAAATTAATCTCTATTATTATCTAAACAACCTCAATAAGGTTTTTTTTCTAATTAACAACGTAACCCAGAACCTCTATAACAAGTCGTTTTGAGAAGTCAACCTCTATAACGCGACTCGAGCACGACACCTCGACACGACCCTCGATGACCCGACCCTCGATAACACGACCCTCGACCCTCGACTTGTTCAAGATACCCATTCCTTACAGGAATGGTTATCTTGAACAAGTCTGTCGTTGAACACGACCCTCGATAACACGACCCTCGATAACAAGACAACCTCAATAACACGACAACCTCAATAACACGACAACCTCAATAACACGAATAACACGACCCTCCCCCCACAAGTGCAATTTTCAAATCTCCTTGAGATTGCCATAAAATATCAAAAATTAATACAATTAACATTAAATTAATCTCTATTATTATGCAAACAACCTCAATAAGGTTTTTTTTCAAATTAACAACGTAACCCAGAACCTCTATAACAAGTCGTTTTGAGAAGTCAACCTCTATAACGCGACTCGAGCACGACACCTTGACACGACCCTCGATAACACGACAACCTCAATTACACGACAACCTCAATAACACGAATAACACGACCCTCCCCCCACAAGTGCAATTTTCAAATCCCCTTGAGATTGCCATAAAACATCAAAAATTAATATAATTAACATTAAATTAATCTCTATTATTATCTAAACAACCTCAATAAGGTTTTTTTTTCTAATTAACAACGTAACCCAGAACCTCTATAACAAGTCGTTTTGAGAAGTCAACCTCTATAACGCGACTCGAGCACGACACCTCGACACGACCCTCGATAACACGACAACCTCAATTACACGACAACCTCAATAACACGAATAACACGACCCTCCCCCCACAAGTGCAATTTTCAAATCCCCTTGAGATTGCCATAAAACATCAAAAATTAATATAATTAACATTAAATTAATCTCTATTATTATCCAAACAACCTCAATAAGGTTTTTTTTCTAATTAACAACGTAACCCAGAACCTCTATAACAAGTCGTTTTGAGATGTCAACCTCTATAACGCGACTCGAGCACGACACCTCGACACGACCCTCGATAACACGACAACCTCAATAACACGAATAACACGACCCTCCCCCCACAAGTGCAATTTTCAAATCCCCTTGAGATTGCCATAAAACATCAAAAATTAATATAATTAACATTAAATTAATCTCTATTATTATCCAAACAACCTCAATAAGGTTTTTTTTCTAATTAACAACGTAACCCAGAACCTCTATAACAAGTCGTTTTGAGATGTCAACCTCTATAACGCGACTCGAGCACGACACCTCGACACGACCCTCGATAACACGACAACCTCAATAACACGACAACCTCAATAACACGAATAACACGACCCTCCCCCCACAAGTGCAATTTTCAAATCCCCTTGAGATTGCCATAAAACATCAAAAATTAATATAATTAACATTAAATTAATCTCTATTATTATCTAAACAACCTCAATAAGGTTTTTTTTTCTAATTAACAACGTAACCCAGTACCTCTATGACAAGTCGTTTTGAGATGTCAACCTCTATAACGCGACTCGAGCACGACACCTCGACACGACCCTCGATAACACGACAACCTCAATAACACGACAACCTCAATAACACGAATAACACGACCCTCCCCCCACAAGTGCAATTTTCAAATCCCCTTGAGATTGCCATAAATTATCAAAAATTAATATAATTAACATTAAATTAATCTCTATTATTATCTAAACAACCTCAATAAGGTTTTTTTTCTAATTAACAACGTAACCCAGAACCTCTATAACAAGTCGTTTTGAGAAGTCAACCTCTATAACGCGACTCGAGCACGACACCTCGACACGACCCTCGATGACCCGACTCTCGATAACACGACCCTCGACCCTCGACTTGTTCAAGATACCCATTCCTTACAGGAATGGTTATCTTGAACAAGTCTTTCGTTGAACACGACCCTCGATAACACGACCCTCGATAACAAGACAACCTCAATAACACGACAACCTCAATAACACGACAACCTCAATAACACGAATAACACGACCCTCCCCCCACAAGTGCAATTTTCAAATCTCCTTGAGATTGCCATAAAACATCAAAAATTAATACAATTAACATTAAATTAATCTCTATTATTATGCAAACAACCTCAATAAGGTTTTTTTTCAAATTTACAACGTAACCCAGAACCTCTATAACAAGTCGTTTTGAGAAGTCAACCTCTATAACGCGACTCGAGCACGACACCTTGACACGACCCTCGATAACACGACAACCTCAATTACACGACAACCTCAATAACACGAATAACACGACCCTCCCCCCACAAGTGCAATTTTCAAATCCCCTTGAGATTGCCATAAAACATCAAAAATTAATATAATTAACATTAAATTAATCTCTATTATTATCTAAACAACCTCAATAAGGTTTTTTTTTCTAATTAACAACGTAACCCAGAACCTCTATAACAAGTCGTTTTGAGAAGTCAACCTCTATAACGCGACTCGAGCACGACACCTCGACACGACCCTCGATGACCCGACCCTCGATAACACGACCCTCGACCCTCGACTTGTTCAAGATACCCATTCCTTACAGGAATGGGTATCTTGAACAAGTCTGTCGTTGAACACGACCCTTGATAACACGACCCTCGATAACAAGACAACCTCAATAACACGACAACCTCAATAACACGAATAACACGACCCTCCCCCCACAAGTGCAATTTTCAAATCCCCTTGAGATTGCCATAAAACATCAAAAATTAATACAATTAACATTAAATTAATCTCTATTATTATGCAAACAACCTCAATAAGGTTTTTTTTTCAAATTAACAACGTAACCCAGAACCTCTATAACAAGTCGTTTTGAGAAGTCAACCTCTATAACGCGACTCGAGCACGACACCTCGACACGACCCTCGATAACACGACAACCTCAATTACACGACAACCTCAATAACACGACCCTCCCCCCACAAGTGCAATTTTCCAATCCCCTTGAGATTGCCATAAAACATCAAAAATTAATATAATTAACATTAAATTAATCTCTATTATTATCCAATCAACCTCAATAAGGTTTTTTTTCTAATTAACAACGTAACCCAGTACCTCTATGACAAGTCGTTTTGAGATGTCAACCTCTATAACGCGACTCGAGCACGACACCTCGACACGACCCTCGATAACACGACAACCTCAATAACACGACAACCTCAATAACACGAATAACACGACCCTCCCCCCACAAGTGCAATTTTCAAATCCCCTTGAGATTGCCATAAAACATCAAAAATTAATACAATTAACATTAAATTAATCTCTATTATTATGCAAACAACCTCAATAAGGTTATTTTTCAAATTAACAACGTAACCCAGAACCTCTATAACAAGTCGTTTTGAGAAGTCAACCTCTATAACGCGACTCGAGCACGACACCTCGACACGACCCTCGATAACACGACAACCTCAATAACACGACAACCTCAATAACACGAATAACACGACCCTCCCCCCACAAGTGCAATTTTCAAATCCCCTTGAGATTGCCATAAAACATCAAAAATTAATATAATTAACATTAAATTAATCTCTATTATTATCTAAACAACCTCAATAAGGTTTTTTTTCTAATTAACAACGTAACCCAGAACCTCTATAACAAGTCGTTTTGAGAAGTCAACCTCTATAACGCGACTCGAGCACGCCACCTCGACACGACCCTCGATGACCCGACCCTCGATAACACGACCCTCGACCCTCGACTTGTTCAAGATACCCATTCCTTACAGGAATGGGTATCTTGAACAAGTCTGTCGTTGAACACGACCCTCGATAACACGACCCTCGATAACAAGACAACCTCAATAACACGACAACCTCAATAACACGACAACCTCAATAACACGAATAACACGACCCTCCCCCCACAAGTGCAATTTTCAAATCCCCTTGAGATTGCCATAAAACATCAAAAATTAATACAATTAACATTAAATTAATCTCTATTATTATGCAAACAACCTCAATAAGGTTTTTTTTCAAATTAACAACGTAACCCAGAACCTCTATAACAAGTCGTTTTGAGAAGTCAACCTCTATAACAGGACTCGAGCACGACACCTCGACACGACCCTCGATAACACGACAACCTCAATAACACGACAACCTCAATAACACGACAACCTCAATAACACGAATAACACGACCCTCCCCCCACAAGTGCAATTTTCAAATCCCCTTGAGATTGCCATAAAACATCAAAAATTAATATAATTAACATTAAATTAATCTCTATTATTATCTAAACAACCTCAATAAGGTTTTTTATTCTAATTAACAACGTAACCCAGAACCTCTATAACAAGTCGTTTTGAGAAGTCAACCTCTATAACGCGACTCGAGCACGACACCTCGACACGACCCTCGATGACCCGACCCTCGATAACACGACCCTCGACCCTCGACTTGTTCAAGATACCCATTCCTTACAGGAATGGTTATCTTGAACAAGTCTGTCGTTGAACACGACCTTCGATAACACGACCCTCGATAACAAGACAACCTCAATAACACGACAACCTCAATAACACGACAACCTCAATAACACGAATAACACGACCCTCCCCCCACAAGTGCAATTTTCAAATCCCCTTGAGATTGCCATAAAACATCAAAAATTAATACAATTAACATTAAATTAATCTCTATTATTATGCAAACAACCTCAATAAGGTTTTTTTTCAAATTAACAACGTAACCCAGAACCTCTATAACAAGTCGTTTTGAGAAGTCAACCTCTATAACGCGACTCGAGCACGACACCTCGACACGACCCTCGATAACACGACAACCTCAATTACACGACAACCGACAACCTCAATAACACGAATAACACGACCCTCCCCCCACAAGTGCAATTTTCAAATCCCCTTGAGATTGCCATAAAACATCAAAAATTAATATAATTAACATTAAATTAATCTCTATTATTATCCAAACAACCTCAATAAGGTTTTTTTTCTAATTAACAACGTAACCCAGAACCTCTATAACAAGTCGTTTTGAGATGTCAACCTCTATAACGCGACTCGAGCACGACACCTCGACACGACCCTCGATAACACGACAACCTCAATAACACGACAACCTCAATAACACGAATAACACGACCCTCCCCCCACAAGTGCAATTTTCAAATCCCCTTGAGATTGCCATAAAACATCAAAAATTAATACAATTAACATTAAATTAATCTCTATTATTATGCAAACAACCTCAATAAGGTTTTTTTTCAAATTAACAACGTAACCCAGAACCTCTATAACAAGTCGTTTTGAGAAGTCAACCTCTATAACGCGACTCGAGCACGACACCTCGACACGACCCTCGATAACACGACAACCTCAATTACACGACAACCTCAATAACACGAATAACACGACCCTCCCCCCACAAGTGCAATTTTCAAATCCCCTTGAGATTGCCATAAAACATCAAAAATTAATATAATTAACATTAAATTAATCTCTATTATTATCCAAACAACCTCAAAAAGGTTTTTTTTCTAATTAACAACGTAACCCAGAACCTCTATAACAAGTCGTTTTGAGATGTCAACCTCTATAACGCGACTCGAGCACGATACCTCGACACGACCCTCGATAACACGACAACCTCAATAACACGACAACCTCAATAACACGAATACACGACCCTCCCCCCACAAGTGCAATTTTCAAATCCCCTTGAGATTGCCATAAAACATAAAAAATTAATACAATTAACATTAAATTAATCTCTATTATTATCTAAACAACCTCAATAAGGTTTTTTTTCTAATTAACAACGTAACCCAGAACCTCTATAACAAGTCGTTTTGAGAAGTCAACCTCTATAACGCGACTCGAGCACGACACCTCGACACGACCCTCGATGACCCGACCCTCGATAACACGACCCTCGACCCTCGACTTGTTCAAGATACCCATTCCTTACAGGAATGGGTATCTTGAACAAGTCTGTCGTTGAACACGACCCTCGATAACACGACCCTCGATAACAAGACAACCTCAATAACACGACAACCTCAATAACACGAATAACACGACCCTCCCCCCACAAGTGCAATTTTCAAATCCCCTTGAGATTGCCATAAAACATCAAAAATTAATATAATTAACATTAAATTAATCTCTATTATTATCCAAACAACCTCAATAAGGTTTTTTTCAAATTAACAACGTAACCCAGAACCTCTATATCAAGTCGTTTTGAGAAGTCAACCTCTATAACGCGACTCGAGCATGACACCTCGACACGACCCTCGATAACACGACAACCTCAATTACACGACAACCGACAACCTCAATAACACGAATAACACGACCCTCCCCCCACAAGTGCAATTTTCAAATCCCCTTGAGATTGCCATAAAACATCAAAAATTAATATAATTAACATTAAATTAATCTCTATTATTATCCAAACAACCTCAATAAGGTTTTTTTTCTAATTAACAACGTAACCCAGAACCTCTATAACAAGTCGTTTTGAGAAGTCAACCTCTATAACGCGACTCGAGCACGACACCTCGACACGACCCTCGATGATCCGACCCTCGATAACACGACCCTCGACCCTCGACTTGTTCAAGATACCCATTCCTTACAGGAATGGGTATCTTGAACAAGTCTGTCGTTGAACACGACCCTCGATAACACGACCCTCGATAACAAGACAACCTCAATAACACGACAACCTCAATAACACGACAACCTCAATAACACGAATAACACGACCCTCCCCCCACAAGTGCAATTTTCAAATCCCCTTGAGATTGCCATAAAACATCAAAAATTAATACAATTAACATTAAATTAATCTCTATTATTATGCAAACAACCTCAATAAGGTTTTTTTTCAAATTAACAACGTAACCCAGAACCTCTATAACAAGTCGTTTTGAGAAGTCAACCTCTATAACGCGACTCGAGCACGACACCTCGACACGATCCTCGATAACACGACAACCTCAATTACACGACAACCTCAATAACACGAATAACACGACCCTCCCCCCACAAGTGCAATTTTCAAATCCCCTTGAGATTGCCATAAAACATCAAAAATTAATATAATTAACATTAAATTAATCTCTATTATTATCCAAACAACCTCAATAAGGTTTTTTTTCTAATTAACATCGTAACCCAGAACCTCTATAACAAGTCGTTTTGAGATGTCAACCTCTATAACGCGACTCGAGCACGACACCTCGACACGACCCTCGATAACACGACAACCTCAATAACACGACAACCTCAATAACACGAATAACACGACCCTCCCCCCACAAGTGCAATTTTCAAATCCCCTTGAGATTGCCATAAAACATCAAAAATTAATACAATTAACATTAAATTAATCTCTATTATTATGCAAACAACCTCAATAAGGTTTTTTTTCAAATTAACAACGTAACCCAGAACCTCTATAACAAGTCGTTTTGAGAAGTCAACCTCTATAACGCGACTCGAGCACGACACCTCGACACGACCCTCGATAACACGACAACCTCAATTACACGACAACCGACAACCTCAATAACACGAATAACACGACCCTCGACTTGTTCAAGATACCCATTCCTTACAGGAATGGTTATCTTGAACAAGTCTGTCGTTGAACACGACCCTCGATAACACGACCCTAGATAACAAGACAACCTCAATAACACGACAACCTCAATAACACGACAACCTCAATAACACGAATAACACGACCCTCCCCCCACAAGCGCAATTTTCAAATCCCCTTGAGATTGCCATAAAACATCAAAAATTAATACAATTAACATTAAATTAATCTCTATTATTATCCAAACAACCTCAATAAGGTTTTTTTTCTAATTATCAACGTAACCCAGAACCTCTATAACAAGTCGTTTAGAGATGTCAACCTCTATAACGCGACTCGAGCACGACACCTCGACACGACCCTCGATAACACGACAACCTCAATAACACGAATAACACGACCCTCCCCCCACAAGTGCAATTTTCAAATCCCCTTGAGATTGCCATAAAACATCAAAAATTAATATAATTAACATTAAATTAATCTCTATTATTATCTAAACAACCTCAATAAGGTTTTTTTTCTAATTAACAACGTAACCCAGAACCTCTATAACAAGTCGTTTTGAGAAGTCAACCTCTATAACGCGACTCGAGCACGACACCTCGACACGACCCTCGATGACCCGACCCTCGATAACACGACCCTCGACCCTCGACTTGTTCAAGATACCCATTCCTTACAGGAATGGGTATCTTGAACAAGTCTGTCGTTGAACACGACCCTCGATAACACGACCCTCGATAACAAAACAACCTCAATAACACGACAACCTCAATAACTCGACAACCTCAATAACACGAATAACACGACCCTCCCCCCACAAGTGCAATTTTCAAATCCCCTTGAGATTGCCATAAAACATCAAAAATTAATACAATTAACATTAAATTAATCTCTATTTAATAATAGAGATTAATTTAATGTTAATTGTATTAATTTTTGATGTTTTATGGCAATCTCAAGGGGATTTGAAAATTGCACTTGTGGGGGGTGGGCAAACAACCTCAATTAGGTTTTTTTTCAAATTAACAACGTAACCCAGAACCTCTATAACAAGTCGTTTTGAGAAGTCAACCTCTATAACGCGACTCGAGCACGACACGTCGACACGACCCTCGATAACACGACAACCTCAATTACACGACAACCTCAATAACACGAATAACACGACCCTCCCCCCACAAGTGCAATTTTCAAATCCCCTTGAGATTGCCATAAAACATCAAAAATTAATATAATTAACATTAAATTAATCTCTATTATTATCCAAACAACCTCAATAAGGTTTTTTTTCTAATTAACAACGTAACCCAGAACCTCTATAACAAGTCGTTTTGAGATGTCAACCTCTATAACGCGACTCGAGCACGACACCTCGACACGACCCTCGATAACACGACGACATCAATAACACGACAACCTCAATAACACGAATAACACGACCCTCCCCCCACAAGTGCAATTTTCAAATCCCCTTGAGATTGCCATAAAACATCAAAAATTAATATAATTAACATTAAATTAATCTCTATTATTATCTAAACAACCTCAATAAGGTTTTTTTTCTAATTAACAACGTAACCCAGAACCTCTATAACAAGTCGTTTTGAGAAGTCAACCTCTATAACGCGACTCGAGCACGACACCTCGACACGACCCTCGATGACCCGACCCTCGATAACACGACCCTCGACCCTCGACTTGTTCAAGATACCCATTCCTTACAGGAATGGTTATCTTGAACAAGTCTGTCGTTGAACACGACCCTCGATAACACGACCCTAGATAACAAGACAACCTCAATAACACGACAACCTCAATAACACGACAACCTCAATAACACGAATAACACGACCCTCCCCCCACAAGCGCAATTTTCAAATCCCCTTGAGATTGCCATAAAACATCAAAAATTAATACAATTAACATTAAATTAATCTCTATTATTATCCAAACAACCTCAATAAGGTTTTTTTTCTAATTAACAACGTAACCGAGAACCTCTATAACAAGTCGTTTTGAGAAGTCAACCTCTATAACGCGACTCGAGCACGACACCTCGACACGACCCTCGATGACCCGACCCTCGATAACACGCCCCTTGACCCTCGACTTGTTCAAGATACCCATTCCTTACAGGAATGGGTATCTTGAACAAGTCTGTCGTTGAACACGACCCTCGATAACACGACCCTCGATAACAAGACAACCTCAATAACACGACAACCTCAATAACACGACAACCTCAATAACACGAATAACACGACCCTCCCCCCACAAGTGCAATTTTCAAATCCCCTTGAGATTGCCATAAAACATCAAAAATTAATACAATTAACATTAAATTAATCTCTATTATTATGCAAACAACCTCAATAAGGTTTTTTTTCAAATTAACAACGTAACCCAGAACCTCTACTACAAGTCGTTTTGAGAAGTCAACCTCTATAACGCGACTCGAGCACGACACCTCGACACGACCCTCGATAACACGACAACCTCAATTACACGACAACCTCAATAACACGAATAACACGACCCTCCCCCCACAAGTGCAATTTTCAAATCCCCTTGAGATTGCCATAAAACATCAAAAATTAATATAATTAACATTAAATTAATCTCTATTATTATCCAAACAACCTCAATAAGGTTTTTTTTCTAATTAACAACGTAACCCAGAACCTCTATAACAAGTAGTTTTGAGAAGTCAACCTCTATAACGCGACTCGAGCACGACACCTCGACACGACCCTCGATAACACGACAACCTCAATAACACGAATAACACGACTCTCCCCCCACAAGTGCAATTTTCAAATCCCCTTGAGATTGCCATAAAACATCAAAAATTAATATAATTAACATTAAATTAATCTCTATTATTATCCAAACAACCTCAATAAGGTTTTTTTTCTAATTAACAACGTAACCCAGAACCTCTATAACAAGTCGTTTTGAGATGTCAACCTCTATAACGCGACTCGAGCACGACACCTCGACACGACCCTCGATAACACGACAACCTCAATAACACGACAACCTCAATAACACGAATAACACGACCCTCCCCCCACAAGTGCAATTTTCAAATCCCCTTGAGATTGCCATAAAACATCAAAAATTAATACAATTAACATTAAATTAATCTCTATTATTATGCAAACAACCTCAATAAGGTTTTTTTTCAAATTAACAACGTAACCCAGAACCTCTATAACAAGTCGTTTTGAGAAGTCAACCTCTATAACGCGACTCGAGCACGACACCTCGACACGACCCTCGATAACACGACAACCTCAATTACACGACAACCTCAATAACACGAATAACACGACCCTCCCCCCACAAGTGCAATTTTCAAATCCCCTTGAGATTGCCATAAAACATCAAAAATTAATATAATTAACATTAAATTAATCTCTATTATTATCCAAACAACCTCAATAAGGTTTTTTTTCTAATTAACAACGTAACCCAGAACCTCTATAACAAGTCGTTTTGAGATGTCAACCTCTATAACGCGACTCGAGCACGACACCTCGACACGACCCTCGATAACACGACAACCTCAATAACACAAATAACACGACCCTCCCCCCACAAGTGCAATTTTCAAATCCCCTTGAGATTGCCATAAAACATCAAAAATTAATATAATTAACATTAAATTAATCTCTATTATTATCCAAACAACCTCAATAAGGTTTTTTTTCTAATTAACAACGTAACCCAGAACCTCTATAACAAGTCGTGTTGAGATGTCAACCTCTATAACGCGACTCGAGCACGACACCTCGACACGACCCTCGATAACACGACAACCTCAATAACACGACAACCTCAATAACACGAATAACACGACCCTCCCCCCACAAGTGCAATTTTCAAATCCCCTTGAGATTGCCATAAAACATCAAAAATTAATATAATTAACATTAAATTAATCTCTATTATTATCTAAACAACCTCAATAAGGTTTTTTTTTCTAATTAACAACGTAACCCAGTACCTCTATGACAAGTCGTTTTGAGATGTCAACCTCTATAACGCGACTCGAGCACGACACCTCGACACGACCCTCGATAACACGACAACCTCAATAACACGACAACCTCAATAACACGAATAACACGACCCTCCCCCCACAAGTGCAATTTTCAAATCCCCTTGAGATTGCCATAAATTATCAAAAATTAATATAATTAACATTAAATTAATCTCTATTATTATCTAAACAACCTCAATAAGGTTTTTTTTCTAATTAACAACGTAACCCAGAACCTCTATAACAAGTCGTTTTGAGAAGTCAACCTCTATAACGCGACTCGAGCACGACACCTCGACACGACCCTCGATGACCCGACCCTCGATAACACGACCCTCGACCCTCGACTTGTTCAAGATACCCATTCCTTACAGGAATGGTTATCTTGAACAAGTCTGTCGTTGAACACGACCCTCGATAACACGACCCTCGATAACAAGACAACCTCAATAACACGACAACCTCAATAACACGACAACCTCAATAACACGAATAACACGACCCTCCCCCCACAAGTGCAATTTTCAAATCTCCTTGAGATTGCCATAAAATATCAAAAATTAATACAATTAACATTAAATTAATCTCTATTATTATGCAAACAACCTCAATAAGGTTTTTTTTCAAATTAACAACGTAACCCAGAACCTCTATAACAAGTCGTTTTGAGAAGTCAACCTCTATAACGCGACTCGAGCACGACACCTTGACACGACCCTCGATAACACGACAACCTCAATTACACGACAACCTCAATAACACGAATAACACGACCCTCCCCCCACAAGTGCAATTTTCAAATCCCCTTGAGATTGCCATAAAACATCAAAAATTAATATAATTAACATTAAATTAATCTCTATTATTATCTAAACAACCTCAATAAGGTTTTTTTTTCTAATTAACAACGTAACCCAGAACCTCTATAACAAGTCGTTTTGAGAAGTCAACCTCTATAACGCGACTCGAGCACGACACCTCGACACGACCCTCGATAACACGACAACCTCAATTACACGACAACCTCAATAACACGAATAACACGACCCTCCCCCCACAAGTGCAATTTTCAAATCCCCTTGAGATTGCCATAAAACATCAAAAATTAATATAATTAACATTAAATTAATCTCTATTATTATCCAAACAACCTCAATAAGGTTTTTTTTCTAATTAACAACGTAACCCAGAACCTCTATAACAAGTCGTTTTGAGATGTCAACCTCTATAACGCGACTCGAGCACGACACCTCGACACGACCCTCGATAACACGACAACCTCAATAACACGAATAACACGACCCTCCCCCCACAAGTGCAATTTTCAAATCCCCTTGAGATTGCCATAAAACATCAAAAATTAATATAATTAACATTAAATTAATCTCTATTATTATCCAAACAACCTCAATAAGGTTTTTTTTCTAATTAACAACGTAACCCAGAACCTCTATAACAAGTCGTTTTGAGATGTCAACCTCTATAACGCGACTCGAGCACGACACCTCGACACGACCCTCGATAACACGACAACCTCAATAACACGACAACCTCAATAACACGAATAACACGACCCTCCCCCCACAAGTGCAATTTTCAAATCCCCTTGAGATTGCCATAAAACATCAAAAATTAATATAATTAACATTAAATTAATCTCTATTATTATCTAAACAACCTCAATAAGGTTTTTTTTTCTAATTAACAACGTAACCCAGTACCTCTATGACAAGTCGTTTTGAGATGTCAACCTCTATAACGCGACTCGAGCACGACACCTCGACACGACCCTCGATAACACGACAACCTCAATAACACGACAACCTCAATAACACGAATAACACGACCCTCCCCCCACAAGTGCAATTTTCAAATCCCCTTGAGATTGCCATAAATTATCAAAAATTAATATAATTAACATTAAATTAATCTCTATTATTATCTAAACAACCTCAATAAGGTTTTTTTTCTAATTAACAACGTAACCCAGAACCTCTATAACAAGTCGTTTTGAGAAGTCAACCTCTATAACGCGACTCGAGCACGACACCTCGACACGACCCTCGATGACCCGACTCTCGATAACACGACCCTCGACCCTCGACTTGTTCAAGATACCCATTCCTTACAGGAATGGTTATCTTGAACAAGTCTTTCGTTGAACACGACCCTCGATAACACGACCCTCGATAACAAGACAACCTCAATAACACGACAACCTCAATAACACGACAACCTCAATAACACGAATAACACGACCCTCCCCCCACAAGTGCAATTTTCAAATCTCCTTGAGATTGCCATAAAACATCAAAAATTAATACAATTAACATTAAATTAATCTCTATTATTATGCAAACAACCTCAATAAGGTTTTTTTTCAAATTTACAACGTAACCCAGAACCTCTATAACAAGTCGTTTTGAGAAGTCAACCTCTATAACGCGACTCGAGCACGACACCTTGACACGACCCTCGATAACACGACAACCTCAATTACACGACAACCTCAATAACACGAATAACACGACCCTCCCCCCACAAGTGCAATTTTCAAATCCCCTTGAGATTGCCATAAAACATCAAAAATTAATATAATTAACATTAAATTAATCTCTATTATTATCTAAACAACCTCAATAAGGTTTTTTTTTCTAATTAACAACGTAACCCAGAACCTCTATAACAAGTCGTTTTGAGAAGTCAACCTCTATAACGCGACTCGAGCACGACACCTCGACACGACCCTCGATGACCCGACCCTCGATAACACGACCCTCGACCCTCGACTTGTTCAAGATACCCATTCCTTAAAGGAATGGGTATCTTGAACAAGTCTGTCGTTGAACACGACCCTTGATAACACGACCCTCGATAACAAGACAACCTCAATAACACGACAACCTCAATAACACGAATAACACGACCCTCCCCCCACAAGTGCAATTTTCAAATCCCCTTGAGATTGCCATAAAACATCAAAAATTAATACAATTAACATTAAATTAATCTCTATTATTATGCAAACAACCTCAATAAGGTTTTTTTTTCAAATTAACAACGTAACCCAGAACCTCTATAACAAGTCGTTTTGAGAAGTCAACCTCTATAACGCGACTCGAGCACGACACCTCGACACGACCCTCGATAACACGACAACCTCAATTACACGACAACCTCAATAACACGACCCTCCCCCCACAAGTGCAATTTTCCAATCCCCTTGAGATTGCCATAAAACATCAAAAATTAATATAATTAACATTAAATTAATCTCTATTATTATCCAATCAACCTCAATAAGGTTTTTTTTCTAATTAACAACGTAACCCAGTACCTCTATGACAAGTCGTTTTGAGATGTCAACCTCTATAACGCGACTCGAGCACGACACCTCGACACGACCCTCGATAACACGACAACCTCAATAACACGACAACCTCAATAACACGAATAACACGACCCTCCCCCCACAAGTGCAATTTTCAAATCCCCTTGAGATTGCCATAAAACATCAAAAATTAATACAATTAACATTAAATTAATCTCTATTATTATGCAAACAACCTCAATAAGGTTATTTTTCAAATTAACAACGTAACCCAGAACCTCTATAACAAGTCGTTTTGAGAAGTCAACCTCTATAACGCGACTCGAGCACGACACCTCGACACGACCCTCGATAACACGACAACCTCAATAACACGACAACCTCAATAACACGAATAACACGACCCTCCCCCCACAAGTGCAATTTTCAAATCCCCTTGAGATTGCCATAAAACATCAAAAATTAATATAATTAACATTAAATTAATCTCTATTATTATCTAAACAACCTCAATAAGGTTTTTTTTCTAATTAACAACGTAACCCAGAACCTCTATAACAAGTCGTTTTGAGAAGTCAACCTCTATAACGCGACTCGAGCACGCCACCTCGACACGACCCTCGATGACCCGACCCTCGATAACACGACCCTCGACCCTCGACTTGTTCAAGATACCCATTCCTTACAGGAATGGGTATCTTGAACAAGTCTGTCGTTGAACACGACCCTCGATAACACGACCCTCGATAACAAGACAACCTCAATAACACGACAACCTCAATAACACGACAACCTCAATAACACGAATAACACGACCCTCCCCCCACAAGTGCAATTTTCAAATCCCCTTGAGATTGCCATAAAACATCAAAAATTAATACAATTAACATTAAATTAATCTCTATTATTATGCAAACAACCTCAATAAGGTTTTTTTTCAAATTAACAACGTAACCCAGAACCTCTATAACAAGTCGTTTTGAGAAGTCAACCTCTATAACAGGACTCGAGCACGACACCTCGACACGACCCTCGATAACACGACAACCTCAATAACACGACAACCTCAATAACACGACAACCTCAATAACACGAATAACACGACCCTCCCCCCACAAGTGCAATTTTCAAATCCCCTTGAGATTGCCATAAAACATCAAAAATTAATATAATTAACATTAAATTAATCTCTATTATTATCTAAACAACCTCAATAAGGTTTTTTATTCTAATTAACAACGTAACCCAGAACCTCTATAACAAGTCGTTTTGAGAAGTCAACCTCTATAACGCGACTCGAGCACGACACCTCGACACGACCCTCGATGACCCGACCCTCGATAACACGACCCTCGACCCTCGACTTGTTCAAGATACCCATTCCTTACAGGAATGGTTATCTTGAACAAGTCTGTCGTTGAACACGACCTTCGATAACACGACCCTCGATAACAAGACAACCTCAATAACACGACAACCTCAATAACACGACAACCTCAATAACACGAATAACACGACCCTCCCCCCACAAGTGCAATTTTCAAATCCCCTTGAGATTGCCATAAAACATCAAAAATTAATACAATTAACATTAAATTAATCTCTATTATTATGCAAACAACCTCAATAAGGTTTTTTTTCAAATTAACAACGTAACCCAGAACCTCTATAACAAGTCGTTTTGAGAAGTCAACCTCTATAACGCGACTCGAGCACGACACCTCGACACGACCCTCGATAACACGACAACCTCAATTACACGACAACCGACAACCTCAATAACACGAATAACACGACCCTCCCCCCACAAGTGCAATTTTCAAATCCCCTTGAGATTGCCATAAAACATCAAAAATTAATATAATTAACATTAAATTAATCTCTATTATTATCCAAACAACCTCAATAAGGTTTTTTTTCTAATTAACAACGTAACCCAGAACCTCTATAACAAGTCGTTTTGAGATGTCAACCTCTATAACGCGACTCGAGCACGACACCTCGACACGACCCTCGATGACCCGACCCTCGATAACACGACCCTCGACCCTCGACTTGTTTAAGATACCCATTCCTTACAGGAATGGGTATCTTGAACAAGTCTGTCGTTGAACACGACCCTCGATAACACGACCCTCGATAACAAGACAACCTCAATAACACGACAACCTCAATAACACGACAACCTCAATAACACGAATAACACGACCCTCCCCCCACAAGTGCAATTTTCAAATCCCCTTGAGATTGCCATAAAACATCAAAAATTAATACAATTAACATTAAATTAATCTCTATTATTATGCAAACAACCTCAATAAGGTTTTTTTTCAAATTAACAACGTAACCCAGAACCTCTATAACAAGTCGTTTTGAGAAGTCAACCTCTATAACGCGACTCGAGCACGACACCTCGACATGACCCTCGATAACACGACAACCTCAATTACACGACAACCTCAATAACACGAATAACACGACCCTCCCCCCACAAGTGCAATTTTCAAATCCCCTTGAGATTGCCATAAAACATCAAAAATTAATATAATTAACATTAAATTAATCTCTATTATTATCTAAACAACCTCAATAAGGTTTTTTTTCTAATTAACAACGTAACCCAGAACCTCTATAACAAGTCGTTTTGAGAAGTCAACCTCTATAACGCGACTCGAGCACGACACCTCGACACGACCCTCGATGACCCGACCCTCAATAACACGACCCTCGACCCTCGACTTGTTCAAGATACCCATTCCTTACAGGAATGGGTATTTTGAACAAGTCTGTCGTTGAACACGACCCTCGATAACACGACCCTCGATAACAAGACAACCTCAATAACACGACAACCTCAATAACACGACAACCTCAATAACACGAATAACACGACCCTCCCCCCACAAGTGCAATTTTCAAATCCCCTTGAGATTGCCATAAAACATCAAAAATTAATACAATTAACATTAAATTAATCTCTATTATTATGCAAACAACCTCAATAAGGTTTTTTTTCAAATTAACAACGTAACCCAGAACCTCTATAACAAGTCGTTTTGAGAAGTCAACCTCTATAACGCGACTCGAGAACGACACCTCGACACGACCCTCGATAACACGACAACCTCAATTACACGACAACCTCAATAACACGAATAACACGACCCTCTCCCCACAAGTGCAATTTTCAAATCCCCTTGAGATTGCCATAAAACATCAAAAATTAATATAATTAACATTAAATTAATCTCTATTATTATCCAAACAACCTCAATAAGGTTTTTTTTTCTAATTAACAACGTAACCCAGAACCTCTATAACAAGTCGTTTTGAGATGTCAACCTCTATAACGCGACTCGAGCACGACACCTCGACACGACCCTCGATAACACGACAACCTCAATAACACGACAACCTCAATAACACGACAACCTCAATAACACGAATAACACGACCCTCCCCCCACAAGTGCAATTTTCAAATCCCCTTGAGATTGCCATAAAACATCAAAAATTAATACAATTAACATTAAATTAATCTCTATTATTATGCAAACAACCTCAATAAGGTTTTTTTTCAAATTTACAACGTAACCCAGAACCTCTATAACAAGTCGTTTTGAGAAGTCAACCTCTATAACGCGACTCGAGCACGACACCTCGACACGACCCTCGATAACACGACAACCTCAATAACACGAATAACACGACCCTCCCCCCCACAAGTGCAATTTTCAAATCCCCTTGAGATTGCCATAAAACATCAAAAATTAATATAATTAACATTAAATTAATCTCTATTATTATCCAAACAACCTCAATAAGGTTTTTTTTCTAATTAACAACGTAACCCAGAACCTCTATAACAAGTCGTTTTGAGATGTCAACCTCTATAACGCGACTCGAGAACGACACCTCGACACGACCCTCCATAACACGACAACCTCAATAACACGACAACCTCAATAACACGAATAACACGACCCTCCCCCCACAAGTGCAATTTTCAAATCCCCTTGAGATTGACACCTCGACACGACCCTCGATAACACGACAACCTCAATTACACGACAACCTCAATAACACGAATAACACGACCCTCCCCCCACAAGTGCAATTTTCAAATCCCCTTGAGATTGCCATAAAACATCAAAAATTAATACAATTAACATTAAATTAATCTCTATTATTATGCAAACAACCTCAATAAGGTTTTTTTTCAAATTAACAACGTAACCCAGAACCTCTATAACAAGTCGTTTTGAGAAGTCAACCTCTATAACGCGACTCGAGCACGACACCTCGACACGACCCTCGATAACACGACAACCTCAATTACACGACAACCTCAATAACACGAATAACACGACCCTCCCCCCACAAGTGCAATTTTCAAATCCCCTTGAGATTGCCATAAAACATCAAAAATTAATATAATTAACATTAAATTAATCTCTATTATTATCCAAACAACCTCAATAAGGTTTTTTTTCTAATTAACAACGTAACCCAGAACCTCTATAACAAGTCGTTTTGAGATGTCAACCTCTATAACGCGACTCGAGCACGACACCTCGACACGACCCTCGATAACACGACAACCTCAATAACACGAATAACACGACCCTCCCCCCACAAGTGCAATTTTCAAATCCCCTTGAGATTGCCATAAAACATCAAAAATTAATATAATTAACATTAAATTAATCTCTATTATTATCCAAACAACCTCAATAAGGTTTTTTTTCTAATTAACAACGTAACCCAGAACCTCTATAACAAGTCGTTTTGAGATGTCAACCTCTATAACGCGACTCGAGCACGACACCTCGACACGACCCTCGATAACACGACAACCTCAATAACACGACAACCTCAATAACACGAATAACACGACCCTCCCCCCACAAGTGCAATTTTCAAATCCCCTTGAGATTGCCATAAAACATCAAAAATTAATATAATTAACATTAAATTAATCTCTATTATTATCTAAACAACCTCAATAAGGTTTTTTTTTCTAATTAACAACGTAACCCAGTACCTCTATGACAAGTCGTTTTGAGATGTCAACCTCTATAACGCGACTCGAGCACGACACCTCGACACGACCCTCGATAACACGACAACCTCAATAACACGACAACCTCAATAACACGAATAACACGACCCTCCCCCCACAAGTGCAATTTTCAAATCCCCTTGAGATTGCCATAAATTATCAAAAATTAATATAATTAACATTAAATTAATCTCTATTATTATCTAAACAACCTCAATAAGGTTTTTTTTCTAATTAACAACGTAACCCAGAACCTCTATAACAAGTCGTTTTGAGAAGTCAACCTCTATAACGCGACTCGAGCACGACACCTCGACACGACCCTCGATGACCCGACTCTCGATAACACGACCCTCGACCCTCGACTTGTTCAAGATACCCATTCCTTACAGGAATGGTTATCTTGAACAAGTCTTTCGTTGAACACGACCCTCGATAACACGACCCTCGATAACAAGACAACCTCAATAACACGACAACCTCAATAACACGACAACCTCAATAACACGAATAACACGACCCTCCCCCCACAAGTGCAATTTTCAAATCTCCTTGAGATTGCCATAAAACATCAAAAATTAATACAATTAACATTAAATTAATCTCTATTATTATGCAAACAACCTCAATAAGGTTTTTTTTCAAATTTACAACGTAACCCAGAACCTCTATAACAAGTCGTTTTGAGAAGTCAACCTCTATAACGCGACTCGAGCACGACACCTTGACACGACCCTCGATAACACGACAACCTCAATTACACGACAACCTCAATAACACGAATAACACGACCCTCCCCCCACAAGTGCAATTTTCAAATCCCCTTGAGATTGCCATAAAACATCAAAAATTAATATAATTAACATTAAATTAATCTCTATTATTATCTAAACAACCTCAATAAGGTTTTTTTTTCTAATTAACAACGTAACCCAGAACCTCTATAACAAGTCGTTTTGAGAAGTCAACCTCTATAACGCGACTCGAGCACGACACCTCGACACGACCCTCGATGACCCGACCCTCGATAACACGACCCTCGACCCTCGACTTGTTCAAGATACCCATTCCTTACAGGAATGGGTATCTTGAACAAGTCTGTCGTTGAACACGACCCTTGATAACACGACCCTCGATAACAAGACAACCTCAATAACACGACAACCTCAATAACACGAATAACACGACCCTCCCCCCACAAGTGCAATTTTCAAATCCCCTTGAGATTGCCATAAAACATCAAAAATTAATACAATTAACATTAAATTAATCTCTATTATTATGCAAACAACCTCAATAAGGTTTTTTTTTCAAATTAACAACGTAACCCAGAACCTCTATAACAAGTCGTTTTGAGAAGTCAACCTCTATAACGCGACTCGAGCACGACACCTCGACACGACCCTCGATAACACGACAACCTCAATTACACGACAACCTCAATAACACGACCCTCCCCCCACAAGTGCAATTTTCCAATCCCCTTGAGATTGCCATAAAACATCAAAAATTAATATAATTAACATTAAATTAATCTCTATTATTATCCAATCAACCTCAATAAGGTTTTTTTTCTAATTAACAACGTAACTTAGTACCTCTATGACAAGTCGTTTTGAGATGTCAACCTCTATAACGCGACTCGAGCACGACACCTCGACACGACCCTCGATAACACGACAACCTCAATAACACGACAACCTCAATAACACGAATAACACGACCCTCCCCCCACAAGTGCAATTTTCAAATCCCCTTGAGATTGCCATAAAACATCAAAAATTAATACAATTAACATTAAATTAATCTCTATTATTATGCAAACAACCTCAATAAGGTTATTTTTCAAATTAACAACGTAACCCAGAACCTCTATAACAAGTCGTTTTGAGAAGTCAACCTCTATAACGCGACTCGAGCACGACACCTCGACACGACCCTCGATAACACGACAACCTCAATAACACGACAACCTCAATAACACGAATAACACGACCCTCCCCCCACAAGTGCAATTTTCAAATCCCCTTGAGATTGCCATAAAACATCAAAAATTAATATAATTAACATTAAATTAATCTCTATTATTATCTAAACAACCTCAATAAGGTTTTTTTTCTAATTAACAACGTAACCCAGAACCTCTATAACAAGTCGTTTTGAGAAGTCAACCTCTATAACGCGACTCGAGCACGCCACCTCGACACGACCCTCGATGACCCGACCCTCGATAACACGACCCTCGACCCTCGACTTGTTCAAGATACCCATTCCTTACAGGAATGGGTATCTTGAACAAGTCTGTCGTTGAACACGACCCTCGATAACAAGACAACCTCAATAACACGACAACCTCAATAACACGACAACCTCAATAACACGAATAACACGACCCTCCCCCCACAAGTGCAATTTTCAAATCCCCTTGAGATTGCCATAAAACATCAAAAATTAATACAATTAACATTAAATTAATCTCTATTATTATGCAAACAACCTCAATAAGGTTTTTTTTCAAATTAACAACGTAACCCAGAACCTCTATAACAAGTCGTTTTGAGAAGTCAACCTCTATAACGCGACTCGAGCACGACACCTCGACACGACCCTCGATAACACGACAACCTCAATAACACGACAACCTCAATAACACGACAACCTCAATAACACGAATAACACGACCCTCCCCCCACAAGTGCAATTTTCAAATCCCCTTGAGATTGCCATAAAACATCAAAAATTAATATAATTAACATTAAATTAATCTCTATTATTATCTAAACAACCTCAATAAGGTTTTTTATTCTAATTAACAAGGTAACCCAGAACCTCTATAACAAGTCGTTTTGAGAAGTCAACCTCTATAACGCGACTCGAGCACGACACCTCGACACGACCCTCGATGACCCGACCCTCGATAACACGACCCTCGACCCTCGACTTGTTCAAGATACCCATTCCTTACAGGAATGGTTATCTTGAACAAGTCTGTCGTTGAACACGACCTTCGATAACACGACCCTCGATAACAAGACAACCTCAATAACACGACAACCTCAATAACACGACAACCTCAATAACACGAATAACACGACCCTCCCCCCACAAGTGCAATTTTCAAATCCCCTTGAGATTGCCATAAAACATCAAAAATTAATACAATTAACATTAAATTAATCTCTATTATTATGCAAACAACCTCAATAAGGTTTTTTTTCAAATTAACAACGTAACCCAGAACCTCTATAACAAGTCGTTTTGAGAAGTCAACCTCTATAACGCGACTCGAGCACGACACCTCGACACGACCCTCGATAACACGACAACCTCAATAACACGACAACCTCAATAACACGACAACCTCAATAACACGAATAACACGACCCTCCCCCCACAAGTGCAATTTTCAAATCCCCTTGAGATTGCCATAAAACATCAAAAATTAATATAATTAACATTAAATTAATCTCTATTATTATCCAAACAACCTCAATAAGGTTTTTTTTCTAATTAACAACGTAACCCAGAACCTCTATAACAAGTCGTTTTGAGATGTCAACCTCTATAACGCGACTCGAGCACGACACCTCGACACGACCCTCGATGACCCGACCCTCGATAACACGACCCTCGACCCTCGACTTGTTTAAGATACCCATTCCTTACAGGAATGGGTATCTTGAACAAGTCTGTCGTTGAACACGACCCTCGATAACACGACCCTCGATAACAAGACAACCTCAATAACACGACAACCTCAATAACACGAATAACACGACCCTCCCCCCACAAGTGCAATTTTCAAATCCCCTTGAGATTGCCATAAAACATCAAAAATTAATACAATTAACATTAAATTAATCTCTATTATTATGCAAACAACCTCAATAAGGTTTTTTTTCAAATTAACAACGTAACCCAGAACCTCTATAACAAGTCGTTTTGAGAAGTCAACCTCTATAACGCGACTCGAGCACGACACCTCGACATGACCCTCGATAACACGACAACCTCAATTACACGACAACCTCAATAACACGAATAACACGACCCTCCCCCCACAAGTGCAATTTTCAAATCCCCTTGAGATTGCCATAAAACATCAAAAATTAATATAATTAACATTAAATTAATCTCTATTATTATCCAAACAACCTCAATAAGGTTTTTTTTCTAATTAACAACGTAACCCAGAATTTCTATAACAAGTCGTTTTGAGATGTCAACCTCTATAACGCGACTCGAGCACGACACCTCGACACGACCCTCGATAACACGACAACCTCAATAACACGACAACCTCAATAACACGAATAACACGACCCTCCCCCCACAAGTGCAATTTTCAAATCCCCTTGAGATTGCCATAAAACATCAAAAATTAATATAATTAACATTAAATTAATCTCTATTATTATCTAAACAACCTCAATAAGGTTTTTTTTCTAATTAACAACGTAACCCAGAACCTCTATAACAAGTCGTTTTGAGAAGTCAACCTCTATAACGCGACTCGAGCACGACACCTCGACACGACCCTCGATGACCCGACCCTCAATAACACGACCCTCGACCCTCGACTTGTTCAAGATACCCATTCCTTACAGGAATGGGTATTTTGAACAAGTCTGTCGTTGAACACGACCCTCGATAACACGACCCTCGATAACAAGACAACCTCAATAACACGACAACCTCAATAACACGACAACCTCAATAACACGAATAACACGACCCTCCCCCCACAAGTGCAATTTTCAAATCCCCTTGAGATTGCCATAAAACATCAAAAATTAATACAATTAACATTAAATTAATCTCTATTATTATGCAAACAACCTCAATAAGGTTTTTTTTCAAATTAACAACGTAACCCAGAACCTCTATAACAAGTCGTTTTGAGAAGTCAACCTCTATAACGCGACTCGAGAACGACACCTCGACACGACCCTCGATAACACGACAACCTCAATTACACGACAACCTCAATAACACGAATAACACGACCCTCTCCCCACAAGTGCAATTTTCAAATCCCCTTGAGATTGCCATAAAACATCAAAAATTAATATAATTAACATTAAATTAATCTCTATTATTATCCAAACAACCTCAATAAGGTTTTTTTTTCTAATTAACAACGTAACCCAGAACCTCTATAACAAGTCGTTTTGAGATGTCAACCTCTATAACGCGACTCGAGCACGACACCTCGACACGACCCTCGATAACACGACAACCTCAATAACACGACAACCTCAATAACACGACAACCTCAATAACACGAATAACACGACCCTCCCCCCACAAGTGCAATTTTCAAATCCCCTTGAGATTGCCATAAAACATCAAAAATTAATATAATTAACATTAAATTAATCTCTATTATTATCCAAACAACCTCAATAAGGTTTTTTTTCTAATTAACAACGTAACCCAGAACCTCTATAACAAGTCGTTTTGAGATGTCAACCTCTATAACGCGACTCGAGAACGACACCTCGACACGACCCTCCATAACACGACAACCTCAATAACACGACAACCTCAATAACACGAATAACACGACCCTCCCCCCACAAGTGCAATTTTCAAATCCCCTTGAGATTGACACCTCGACACGACCCTCGATAACACGACAACCTCAATTACACGACAACCTCAATAACACGAATAACACGACCCTCCCCCCACAAGTGCAATTTTCAAATCCCCTTGAGATTGCCATAAAACATCAAAAATTAATACAATTAACATTAAATTAATCTCTATTATTATGCAAACAACCTCAATAAGGTTTTTTTTCAAATTAACAACGTAACCCAGAACCTCTATAACAAGTCGTTTTGAGAAGTCAACCTCTATAACGCGACTCGAGCACGACACCTCGACACGACCCTCGATAACACGACAACCTCAATTACACGACAACCTCAATAACACGAATAACACGACCCTCCCCCCACAAGTGCAATTTTCAAATCCCCTTGAGATTGCCATAAAACATCAAAAATTAATATAATTAACATTAAATTAATCTCTATTATTATCCAAACAACCTCAATAAGGTTTTTTTTCTAATTAACAACGTAACCCAGAACCTCTATAACAAGTCGTTTTGAGATGTCAACCTCTATAACGCGACTCGAGCACGACACCTCGACACGACCCTCGATAACACGACAACCTCAATAACACGACAACCTCAATAACACGAATAACACGACCCTCCCCCCACAAGTGCAATTTTCAAATCCCCTTGAGATTGCCATAAAACATCAAAAATTAATACAATTAACATTAAATTAATCTCTATTATTATGCAAACAACCTCAATAAGGTTTTTTTTCAAATTAACAACGTAACCCAGAACCTCTATAACAAGTCGTTTTGAGAAGTCAACCTCTATAACGCGACTCGAGCACGACACCTCGACACGAGCCTCGATAACACGACAACCTCAATTACACGACAACCTCAATAACACGAATAACACGACCCTCCCCCCACAAGTGCAATTTTCAAATCCCCTTGAGATTGCCATAAAACATCAAAAATTAATATAATTAACATTAAATTAATCTCTATTATTATCCAAACAACCTCAATAAGGTTTTTTTTCTAATTAACAACGTAACCCAGAACCTCTATAACAAGTCGTTTTGAGATGTCAACCTCTATAACGCGACTCGAGCACGACACCTCGACACGACCCTCGATAACACGACAACCTCAATAACACGACAACCTCAATAACACGAATAACACGACCCTCCCCCCACAAGTGCAATTTTCAAATCCCCTTGAGATTGCCATAAAACATCAAAAATTAATACAATTAACATTAAATTAATCTCTATTATTATGCAAACAACCTCAATAAGGTTTTTTTTTCAAATTAACAACGTAACCCAGAACCTCTATAACAAGTCGTTTTGAGATGTCAACCTCTATAACGCGACTCGAGCACGACACCTCGACACGACCCTCGATGACCCGACCCTCGATAACACGACTCTCGACAACACGACCCTCGACCCTCGACTTGTTCAAGATACCCATTCCTTACAGGAATGGGTATCTTGAACAAGTCTAGACTTGAAAACCCTGCCCATTAACCTCGATAACACGACTGATAGCCAAAATAACCTTGATAACACAACCCTCAACAAAAAGAGCACCTCAATAACAAGACTGTTTCCATAATCCCCTAGTTAATTCTAGTACCTTTAAGAAACGAAAATGTTTAATAAATGTTTAATGTTATGTTTGTTTGCGAGGTTTGTTCCAAAACCTCGCACATAGCGAAGGAGTGTTGGTTTAATCCAAGCAATAAAAATAAAAAGAAGGAATATAAATTTGACAAAAAGAAAAAGCAACATGCAAAAATATCAAAAAGTGAATCGGAAAATGAAGAGAATAAAGAGTCTTGCGAAGTTGCATGGTCTGCTACCAGCAACTATTGTAACGAGAAAACAAGGAAAAAGAAAAAAATTAGATCGTAGATAGCGGTGCAACCAGCCACATGACCAACGATAAGAAAATTATTACTAATATAAGAAGCAGTACGAGGAAAATAAGGCTGGCTGACAACAGCATCATACGAGCAGAGGGGATCGGAGAGGTCACGATTAAGAAATCAGGACAGCCCGACTACCTTCTGAGGGATGTTCTACTAGTACCTCAACTAAAGGGTAACCTCATATCTGTAATCAACCTCAATAACACGACAACCTCAATAACACGACAACCTCAATAACACGACAACCTCAATAACACGACAACCTCAATAACACGACAACCTCAATAACACGAATAACACGACCCTCCCCCCACTAGTGCAATTTTCAAATCCCCTTGAGATTGCCATAAAACATCAAAAATTAATACAATTAACATTAAATTAATCTCTATTATTATGCAAACAACCTCAATAAGGTTTTTTTTCAAATTAACAACGTAACCCAGAACCTCTATAACAAGTCGTTTTGAGAAGTCAACCTCTATAACGCGACTCGAGCACGACACCTCGACACGACCCTCGATAACACGACAACCTCAATTACACGACAACCGACAACCTCAATAACACGAATAACACGACCCTCCCCCCACAAGTGCAATTTTCAAATCCCCTTGAGATTGCCATAAAACATCAAAAATTAATATAATTAACATTAAATTAATCTCTATTATTATCCAAACAACCTCAATAAGGTTTTTTTTCTAATTAACAACGTAACCCAGAACCTCTATAACAAGTCGTTTAGAGATGTCAACCTCTATAACGCGACTCGAGCACGACACCTCGACACGACCCTCGATAACACGACAACCTCAATAACACGACAACCTCAATAACACGAATAACACGACCCTCCCCCCACAAGTGCAATTTTCAAATCCCCTTGAGATTGCCATAAAACATCAAAAATTAATATAATTAACATTAAATTAATCTCTATTATTATCTAAACAACCTCAATAAGGTTTATTTTCTAATTAACAACGTAACCCAGAACCTCTATAACAAGTCGTTTTGAGAAGTCAACCTCTATAACGCGACTCGAGCACGACACCTCGACACGACCCTCGATGACCCGACCCTCGATAACACGACCCTCGACCCTCGACTTGTTCAAGATACCCATTCCTTACAGGAATGGGTATCTTGAACAAGTCTGTCGTTGAACACGACCCTCGATAACACGACCCTCGATAACAAGACAACCTCAATAACACGACAACCTCAATAACACGACAACCTCAATAACACGAATAACACGACCCTCCCCCCACAAGTGCAATTTTCAAATCCCCTTGAGATTGCCATAAAACATCAAAGATTAATACAATTAACATTAAATTAATCTCTATTATTATGCAAACAACCTCAATAAGGTTTTTTTTCAAATTAACAACGTAACCCAGAACCTCTATAACAAGTCGTTTTGAGAAGTCAACCTCTATAACGCGACTCGAGCACGACACCTCGACACGACCCTCGATAACACGACAACCTCAATTACACGACAACCTCAATAACACGAATAACACGGCCCTTCCCCCTACAAGTGCAATTTTCAAATCCCCTTGAGATTGCCATAAAACATCAAAAATTAATATAATTAACATTAAATTAATCTCTATTATTATCCAAACAACCTCAATAAGGTTTTTTTTCTAATTAACAACGTAACCCAGAACCTATATATCAAGTCGTTTTGAGATGTCAACCTCTATAACGCGACTCGAGCACGACACCTCGACACGACCCTCGATAACACGACAACCTCAATAACACGACAACCTCAATAACACGAATAACACGACCCTCCCCCCACAAGTGCAATTTTCAAATCCCCTTGAGATTGCCATAAAACATCAAAAATTAATATAATTAACATTAAATTAATCTCTATTATTATCTAAACAACCTCAATAAGGTTTTTTTTCTAATTAACAACGTAACCCAGAACCTCTATAACAAGTCGTTTTGAGAAGTCAACCTCTATAACGCGACTCGAGCACGACACCTCGACACGACCCTCGATGACCCGACCCTCGATAACACGACCCTCGACCCTCGACTTGTTCAAGATACCCATTCCTTACAGGAATGGGTATCTTGAACAAGTCTGTCGTTGAACACGACCCTCGATAACACGACCCTCGATAACAAGACAACCTCAATAACACGACAACCTCAATAACACGACAACCTCAATAACACGAATAACACGACCCTCCCCCCACAAGTGCAATTTTCAAATCCCCTTGAGATTGCCATAAAACATCAAAAATTAATACAATTAACATTAAATTAATCTCTATTATTATGCAAACAACCTCAATAAGGTTTTTTTTCAAATTAACAACGTAACCCAGAACCTCTATAACAAGTCGTTTTGAGAAGTCAACCTCTATAACGCGACTCGAGCACGACACCTCGACACGACCCTCGATAACACGACAACCTCAATTACACGACAACCGACAACCTCAATAACACTAATAACACGACCCTCCCCCCACAAGTGCAATTTTCAAATCCCCTTGAGATTGCCATAAAACATCAAAAATTAATATAATTAACATTAAATTAATCTCTATTATTATCCAAACAACCTCAATAAGGTTTTTTTTCTAATTAACAACGTAACCCAGAACCTCTATAACAAGTCGTTTAGAGATGTCAACCTCTATAACGCGACTCGAGCACGACACCTCGACACGACCCTCGATAACACGACAACCTCAATAACACGACAACCTCAATAACACGAATAACACGACCCTCCCCCCACAAGTGCAATTTTCAAATCCCCTTGAGATTGCCATAAAACATCAAAAATTAATACAATTAACATTAAATTAATCTCTATTATTATGCAAACAACCTCAATAAGGTTTTTTTTCAAATTAACAACGTAACCCAGAACCTCTATAACAAGTCGTTTTGAGAAGTCAACCTCTATAACGCGACTCGAGCACGACACCTCGACACGACCCTCGATAACACGACAACCTCAATTACACGACAACCTCAATAACACGAATAACACGACCCTCCCCCCACAAGTGCAATTTTCAAATCCCCTTGAGATTGCCATAAAACATCAAAAATTAATATAATTAACATTAAATTAATCTCTATTATTATCTAAACAACCTCAATAAGGTTTTTTTTCTAATTAACAACGTAACCCAGAACCTCTATAACAAGTCGTTTTGAGAAGTCAACCTCTATAACGCGACTCGAGCACGACACCTCGACACGACCCTCGATGACCCGACCCTCGATAACACGACCCTCGACCCTCGACTTGTTCAAGATACCCATTCCTTACAGGAATGGGTATCTTGAACAAGTCTGTCGTTGAACACGACCCTCGATAACACGACCCTCGATAACAAGACAACCTCAATAACACGACAACCTCAATAACACGACAACCTCAATAACACGAATAACACGACCCTCCCCCCACAAGTGCAATTTTCAAATCCCCTTGAGATTGCCATAAAACATCAAAAATTAATACAATTAACATTAAATTAATCTCTATTATTATGCAAACAACCTCAATAAGGTTTTTTTTCAAATTAACAACGTAACCCAGAACCTCTATAACAAGTCGTTTTGAGAAGTCAACCTCTATAACGCGACTCGAGCACGACACCTCGACACGACCCTCGATAACACGACAACCTCAATTACACGACAACCGACAACCTCAATAACACTAATAACACGACCCTCCCCCCACAAGTGCAATTTTCAAATCCCCTTGAGATTGCCATAAAACATCAAAAATTAATATAATTAACATTAAATTAATCTCTATTATTATCCAAACAACCTCAATAAGGTTTTTTTTCTAATTAACAACGTAACCCAGAACCTCTATAACAAGTCGTTTAGAGATGTCAACCTCTATAACGCGACTCGAGCACGACACCTCGACACGACCCTCGATAACACGACAACCTCAATAACACGACAACCTCAATAACACGAATAACACGACCCTCCCCCCACAAGTGCAATTTTCAAATCCCCTTGAGATTGCCATAAAACATCAAAAATTAATACAATTAACATTAAATTAATCTCTATTATTATGCAAACAACCTCAATAAGGTTTTTTTTCAAATTAACAACGTAACCCAGAACCTCTATAACAAGTCGTTTTGAGAAGTCAACCTCTATAACGCGACTCGAGCACGACACCTCGACACGACCCTCGATAACACGACAACCTCAATTACACGACAACCTCAATAACACGAATAACACGACCCTCCCCCCACAAGTGCAATTTTCAAATCCCCTTGAGATTGCCATAAAACATCAAAAATTAATATAATTAACATTAAATTAATCTCTATTATTATCTAAACAACCTCAATAAGGTTTTTTTTCTAATTAACAACGTAACCCAGAACCTCTATAACAAGTCGTTTTGAGAAGTCAACCTCTATAACGCGACTCGAGCACGACACCTCGACACGACCCTCGATGACCCGACCCTCGATAACACGACCCTCGACCCTCGACTTGTTCAAGATACCCATTCCTTACAGGAATGGGTATCTTGAACAAGTCTGTCGTTGAACACGACCCTCGATAACATGACAACCTCAATAACACGACAACCTCAATAACACGACAACCTCAATAACACGAATAACACGACCCTCCCCCCACAAGTGCAATTTTCAAATCCCCTTGAGATTGCCATAAAACATCAAAAATTAATACAATTAACATTAAATTAATCTCTATTATTATGCAAACAACCTCAATAAGGTTTTTTTTCAAATTAACAACGTAACCCAGAACCTCTATAACAAGTCGTTTTGAGAAGTCAACCTCTATAACGCGACTCGAGCACGACACCTCGACACGACCCTCGATAACACGACAACCTCAATAACACGAATAACACGACCCTCCCCCCACAAGTGCAATTTTCAAATCCCCTTGAGATTGCCATAAAACATCAAAAATTAATATAATTAACATTAAATTAATCTCTATTATTATCCAAACAACCTCAATAAGGTTTTTTTTCTAATTAACAACGTAACCCAGAACCTATATAACAAGTCGTTTTGAGATGTCAACCTCTATAACGCGACTCGAGCACGACACCTCGACACGACCCTCGATAACACGACAACCTCAATTACACGACAACCTCAATAACACGAATAACACGACCCTCCCCCCACAAGTGCAATTTTCAAATCCCCTTGAGATTGCCATAAAACATCAAAAATTAATATAATTAACATTAAATTAATCTCTATTATTATCCAAACAACCTCAATAAGGTTTTTTTTCTAATTAACAACGTAACCCAGAACCTCTATAACAAGTCGTTTTGAGATGTCAACCTCTATAACGCGACTCGAGCACGACACCTCGACACGACCCTCGATAACACGACAACCTCAATAACACGACAACCTCAATAACACGAATAACACGACCCTCCCCCCACAAGTGCAATTTTCAAATCCCCTTGAGATTGCCATAAAACATCAAAAATTAATACAATTAACATTAAATTAATCTCTATTATTATGCAAACAACCTCAATAAGGTTTTTTTTCAAATTAACAACGTAACCCAGAACCTCTATAACAAGTCGTTTTGAGAAGTCAACCTCTATAACGCGACTCGAGCACGACACCTCGACACGAGCCTCGATAACACGACAACCTCAATTACACGACAACCTCAATAACACGAATAACACGACCCTCCCCCCACAAGTGCAATTTTCAAATCCCCTTGAGATTGCCATAAAACATCAAAAATTAATATAATTAACATTAAATTAATCTCTATTATTATCCAAACAACCTCAATAAGGTTTTTTTTCTAATTAACAACGTAACCCAGAACCTCTATAACAAGTCGTTTTGAGATGTCAACCTCTATAACGCGACTCGAGCACGACACCTCGACACGACCCTCGATAACACGACAACCTCAATAACACGACAACCTCAATAACACGAATAACACGACCCTCCCCCCACAAGTGCAATTTTCAAATCCCCTTGAGATTGCCATAAAACATCAAAAATTAATACAATTAACATTAAATTAATCTCTATTATTATGCAAACAACCTCAATAAGGTTTTTTTTTCAAATTAACAACGTAACCCAGAACCTCTATAACAAGTCGTTTTGAGATGTCAACCTCTATAACGCGACTCGAGCACGACACCTCGACACGACCCTCGATGACCCGACCCTCGATAACACGACTCTCGACAACACGACCCTCGACCCTCGACTTGTTCAAGATACCCATTCCTTACAGGAATGGGTATCTTGAACAAGTCTAGACTTGAAAACCCTGCCCATTAACCTCGATAACACGACTGATAGCCAAAATAACCTTGATAACACAACCCTCAACAAAAAGAGCACCTCAATAACAAGACTGTTTCCATAATCCCCTAGTTAATTCTAGTACCTTTAAGAAACGAAAATGTTTAATAAATGTTTAATGTTATGTTTGTTTGCGAGGTTTGTTCCAAAACCTCGCACATAGCGAAGGAGTGTTGGTTTAATCCAAGCAATAAAAATAAAAAGAAGGAATATAAATTTGACAAAAAGAAAAAGCAACATGCAAAAATATCAAAAAGTGAATCGGAAAATGAAGAGAATAAAGAGTCTTGCGAAGTTGCATGGTCTGCTACCAGCAACTATTGTAACGAGAAAACAAGGAAAAAGAAAAAAATTAGATCGTAGATAGCGGTGCAACCAGCCACATGACCAACGATAAGAAAATTATTACTAATATAAGAAGCAGTACGAGGAAAATAAGGCTGGCTGACAACAGCATCATACGAGCAGAGGGGATCGGAGAGGTCACGATTAAGAAATCAGGACAGCCCGACTACCTTCTGAGGGATGTTCTACTAGTACCTCAACTAAAGGGTAACCTCATATCTGTAATCAACCTCAATAACACGACAACCTCAATAACACGACAACCTCAATAACACGACAACCTCAATAACACGACAACCTCAATAACACGACAACCTCAATAACACGACAACCTCAATAACACGAATAACACGACCCTCCCCCCACTAGTGCAATTTTCAAATCCCCTTGAGATTGCCATAAAACATCAAAAATTAATACAATTAACATTAAATTAATCTCTATTATTATGCAAACAACCTCAATAAGGTTTTTTTTCAAATTAACAACGTAACCCAGAACCTCTATAACAAGTCGTTTTGAGAAGTCAACCTCTATAACGCGACTCGAGCACGACACC
Source organism: Gerris lacustris (assembly GCA_951217055.1). Taxonomy (NCBI): domain Eukaryota; kingdom Metazoa; phylum Arthropoda; class Insecta; order Hemiptera; family Gerridae; genus Gerris; species Gerris lacustris. The sequence continues at coordinate 84,810,302 of OX578276.1, read as the reverse complement.
TCGACACGACCCTCGATAACACGACAACCTCAATTACACGACAACCGACAACCTCAATAACACGAATAACACGACCCTCCCCCCACAAGTGCAATTTTCAAATCCCCTTGAGATTGCCATAAAACATCAAAAATTAATATAATTAACATTAAATTAATCTCTATTATTATCCAAACAACCTCAATAAGGTTTTTTTTCTAATTAACAACGTAACCCAGAACCTCTATAACAAGTCGTTTAGAGATGTCAACCTCTATAACGCGACTCGAGCACGACACCTCGACACGACCCTCGATAACACGACAACCTCAATAACACGACAACCTCAATAACACGAATAACACGACCCTCCCCCCACAAGTGCAATTTTCAAATCCCCTTGAGATTGCCATAAAACATCAAAAATTAATATAATTAACATTAAATTAATCTCTATTATTATCTAAACAACCTCAATAAGGTTTATTTTCTAATTAACAACGTAACCCAGAACCTCTATAACAAGTCGTTTTGAGAAGTCAACCTCTATAACGCGACTCGAGCACGACACCTCGACACGACCCTCGATGACCCGACCCTCGATAACACGACCCTCGACCCTCGACTTGTTCAAGATACCCATTCCTTACAGGAATGGGTATCTTGAACAAGTCTGTCGTTGAACACGACCCTCGATAACACGACCCTCGATAACAAGACAACCTCAATAACACGACAACCTCAATAACACGACAACCTCAATAACACGAATAACACGACCCTCCCCCCACAAGTGCAATTTTCAAATCCCCTTGAGATTGCCATAAAACATCAAAGATTAATACAATTAACATTAAATTAATCTCTATTATTATGCAAACAACCTCAATAAGGTTTTTTTTCAAATTAACAACGTAACCCAGAACCTCTATAACAAGTCGTTTTGAGAAGTCAACCTCTATAACGCGACTCGAGCACGACACCTCGACACGACCCTCGATAACACGACAACCTCAATTACACGACAACCTCAATAACACGAATAACACGGCCCTTCCCCCTACAAGTGCAATTTTCAAATCCCCTTGAGATTGCCATAAAACATCAAAAATTAATATAATTAACATTAAATTAATCTCTATTATTATCCAAACAACCTCAATAAGGTTTTTTTTCTAATTAACAACGTAACCCAGAACCTATATATCAAGTCGTTTTGAGATGTCAACCTCTATAACGCGACTCGAGCACGACACCTCGACACGACCCTCGATAACACGACAACCTCAATAACACGACAACCTCAATAACACGAATAACACGACCCTCCCCCCACAAGTGCAATTTTCAAATCCCCTTGAGATTGCCATAAAACATCAAAAATTAATATAATTAACATTAAATTAATCTCTATTATTATCTAAACAACCTCAATAAGGTTTTTTTTCTAATTAACAACGTAACCCAGAACCTCTATAACAAGTCGTTTTGAGAAGTCAACCTCTATAACGCGACTCGAGCACGACACCTCGACACGACCCTCGATGACCCGACCCTCGATAACACGACCCTCGACCCTCGACTTGTTCAAGATACCCATTCCTTACAGGAATGGGTATCTTGAACAAGTCTGTCGTTGAACACGACCCTCGATAACACGACCCTCGATAACAAGACAACCTCAATAACACGACAACCTCAATAACACGACAACCTCAATAACACGAATAACACGACCCTCCCCCCACAAGTGCAATTTTCAAATCCCCTTGAGATTGCCATAAAACATCAAAAATTAATACAATTAACATTAAATTAATCTCTATTATTATGCAAACAACCTCAATAAGGTTTTTTTTCAAATTAACAACGTAACCCAGAACCTCTATAACAAGTCGTTTTGAGAAGTCAACCTCTATAACGCGACTCGAGCACGACACCTCGACACGACCCTCGATAACACGACAACCTCAATTACACGACAACCGACAACCTCAATAACACTAATAACACGACCCTCCCCCCACAAGTGCAATTTTCAAATCCCCTTGAGATTGCCATAAAACATCAAAAATTAATATAATTAACATTAAATTAATCTCTATTATTATCCAAACAACCTCAATAAGGTTTTTTTTCTAATTAACAACGTAACCCAGAACCTCTATAACAAGTCGTTTAGAGATGTCAACCTCTATAACGCGACTCGAGCACGACACCTCGACACGACCCTCGATAACACGACAACCTCAATAACACGACAACCTCAATAACACGAATAACACGACCCTCCCCCCACAAGTGCAATTTTCAAATCCCCTTGAGATTGCCATAAAACATCAAAAATTAATACAATTAACATTAAATTAATCTCTATTATTATGCAAACAACCTCAATAAGGTTTTTTTTCAAATTAACAACGTAACCCAGAACCTCTATAACAAGTCGTTTTGAGAAGTCAACCTCTATAACGCGACTCGAGCACGACACCTCGACACGACCCTCGATAACACGACAACCTCAATTACACGACAACCTCAATAACACGAATAACACGACCCTCCCCCCACAAGTGCAATTTTCAAATCCCCTTGAGATTGCCATAAAACATCAAAAATTAATATAATTAACATTAAATTAATCTCTATTATTATCTAAACAACCTCAATAAGGTTTTTTTTCTAATTAACAACGTAACCCAGAACCTCTATAACAAGTCGTTTTGAGAAGTCAACCTCTATAACGCGACTCGAGCACGACACCTCGACACGACCCTCGATGACCCGACCCTCGATAACACGACCCTCGACCCTCGACTTGTTCAAGATACCCATTCCTTACAGGAATGGGTATCTTGAACAAGTCTGTCGTTGAACACGACCCTCGATAACATGAAAACCTCAATAACACGACAACCTCAATAACACGACAACCTCAATAACACGAATAACACGACCCTCCCCCCACAAGTGCAATTTTCAAATCCCCTTGAGATTGCCATAAAACATCAAAAATTAATACAATTAACATTAAATTAATCTCTATTATTATGCAAACAACCTCAATAAGGTTTTTTTTCAAATTAACAACGTAACCCAGAACCTCTATAACAAGTCGTTTTGAGAAGTCAACCTCTATAACGCGACTCGAGCACGACACCTCGACACGACCCTCGATAACACGACAACCTCAATAACACGAATAACACGACCCTCCCCCCACAAGTGCAATTTTCAAATCCCCTTGAGATTGCCATAAAACATCAAAAATTAATATAATTAACATTAAATTAATCTCTATTATTATCCAAACAACCTCAATAAGGTTTTTTTTCTAATTAACAACGTAACCCAGAACCTATATAACAAGTCGTTTTGAGATGTCAACCTCTATAACGCGACTCGAGCACGACACCTCGACACGACCCTCGATAACACGACAACCTCAATAACACGACAACCTCAATAACACGAATAACACGACCCTCCCCCCACAAGTGCAATTTTCAAATCCCCTTGAGATTGCCATAAAACATCAAAAATTAATATAATTAACATTAAATTAATCTCTATTATTATCTAAACAACCTCAATAAGGTTTTTTTCTAATTAACAACGTAACCCAGAACCTCTATAACAAGTCGTTTTGAGAAGTCAACCTCTATAACGCGACTCGAGCACGACACCTCGACACGACCCTCGATGATCCGACCCTCGATAACACGACCCTCGACCCTCGACTTGTTCAAGATACCCATTCCTTACAGGAATGGGTATCTTGAACAAGTCTGTCGTGGAACACGACCCTCGATAACACGACCCTCGATAACACGACAACCTCAATAACACGAATAACACGACCCTCCCCCCACAAGTGCAATTTTCAAATCCCCTTGAGATTGCCATAAAACATCAAAAATTAATACAATTAACATTAAATTAATCTCTATTATTATCCAAACAACCTCAATAAGGTTTTTTTTCAAATTAACAACGTAACCCAGAACCTATATAACAAGTCGTTTTGAGATGTCAACCTCTATAACGCGACTCGAGCACGACACCTCGACACGACCCTCGATAACACGACAACCTCAATAACACGACAACCTCAATAACACGAATAACACGACCCTCCCCCCACAAGTGCAATTTTCAAATCCCCTTGAGATTGCCATAAAACATCAAAAATTAATACAATTAACATTAAATTAATCTCTATTATTATGCAAACAACCTCAATAAGGTTTTTTTTCAAATTAACAACGTAACCCAGAACCTCTATAACAAGTCGTTTTGAGAAGTCAACCTCTATAACGCGACTCGAGCACGACACCTCGACACGACCCTCGATAACACGACAACCTCAATTACACGACAACCTCAATAACACGAATAACACGACCCTCCCCCCACAAGTGCAATTTTCAAATCCCCTTGAGATTGCCATAAAACATCAAAAATTAATATAATTAACATTAAAGTAATCTCTATTATTATCCAAACAACCTCAATAAGGTTTTTTTTCTAATTAACAACGTAACCCAGAACCTCTATAACAAGTCGTTTTGAGATGTCAACCTCTATAACGCGACTCGAGCACGACACCTCGACACGACCCTCGATAACACGACAACCTCAATAACACGACAACCTCAATAACACGAATAACACGACCCTCCCCCCACAAGTGCAATTTTCAAATCCCCTTGAGATTGCCATAAAACATCAAAAATTAATATAATTAACATTAAATTAATCTCTATTATTATCTAAACAACCTCAATAAGGTTTTTTTTTCTAATTAACAACGTAACCCAGAACCTCTATAACAAGTCGTTTTGAGAAGTCAACCTCTATAACGCGACTCGAGCACGACACCTCGACACGACACTCGATGACCCGACCCTCGATAACACGACCCTCGACCCTCGACTTGTTCAAGATACCCATTCCTTACAGGAATGGGTATCTTGAACAAGTCTGTCGTTGAACACGACCCTCGATAACACGACCCTCGATAACAAGACAACCTCAATAACACGACAACCTCAATAACACGACAACCTCAATAACACGAATAACACGACCCTCCCCCCACAAGTGCAATTTTCAAATCACCTTGAGATTGCCATAAAACATCAAAAATTAATACAATTAACATTAAATTAATCTCTATTATTATGCAAACAACCTCAATAAGGTTTTTTTTCAAATAACACAACGTAACCCAGAACCTCTATAACAAGTCGTTTTGAGAAGTCAACCTCTATAACGCGACTCGAGCACGACACCTCGACACGACCCTCGATAACACGACAACCTCAATTACACGACAACCTCAATAACACGAATAACACGACCCTCCCCCCACAAGTGCAATTTTCAAATCCCCTTGAGATTGCCATAAAACATCAAAAATTAATATAATTAACATTAAATTAATCTCTATTATTATCCAAACAACCTCAATAAGGTTTTTTTTCTAATTAACAACGTAACCCAGAACCTCTATAACAAGTCGTTTTGAGATGTCAACCTCTATAACGCGACTCGAGCACGACACCTCGACACGACCCTCGATAACACGACAACCTCAATAACACGACAACCTCAATAACACGAATAACACGACCCTCCCCCCACAAGTGCAATTTTCAAATCCCCTTGGGATTGCCATAAAACATCAAAAATTAATATAATTAACATTAAATTAATCTCTATTATTATCTAAACAACCTCAATAAGGTTTTTTTTTCTAATTAACAACGTAACCCAGAACCTCTATAACAAGTCGTTTAGAGATGTCAACCTCTATAACGCGACTCGAGCACGACACCTCGACACGACCCTCGATAACACGACAACCTCAATAACACGACAACCTCAATAACACGAATAACACGACCCTCCCCCCACAAGTGCAATTTTCAAATCCCCTTGAGATTGCCATAAAACATCAAAAATTAATACAATTAACATTAAATTAATCTCTATTATTATGCAAACAACCTCAATAAGGTTTTTTTTCAAATTAACAACGTAACCCAGAACCTCTATAACAAGTCGTTTTGAGAAGTCAACCTCTATAACGCGACTCGAGCACGACACCTCGACACGACCCTCGATAACACGACAACCTCAATTACACGACAACCTCAATAACACGAATAACACGACCCTCCCCCCACAAGTGCAATTTTCAAATCCCCTTGAGATTGCCATAAAACATCAAAAATTAATATAATTAACATTAAATTAATCTCTATTATTATCTAAACAACCTCAATAAGGTTTTTTTTCTAATTAACAACGTAACCCAGAACCTCTATAACAAGTCGTTTTGAGAAGTCAACCTCTATAACGCGACTCGAGCACGACACCTCGACACGACCCTCGATGACCCGACCCTCGATAACACGACCCTCGACCCTCGACTTGTTCAAGATACCCATTCCTTACAGGAATGGGTATCTTGAACAAGTCTGTCGTTGAACACGACCCTCGATAACATGACAACCTCAATAACACGACAACCTCAATAACACGAATAACACGACCCTCCCCCCACAAGTGCAATTTTCAAATCCCCTTGAGATTGCCATAAAACATCAAAAATTAATACAATTAACATTAAATTAATCTCTATTATTATGCAAACAACCTCAATAAGGTTTTTTTTCAAATTAACAACGTAACCCAGAACCTCTATAACAAGTCGTTTTGAGAAGTCAACCTCTATAACGCGACTCGAGCACGACACCTCGACACGACCCTCGATAACACGACAACCTCAATAACACGAATAACACGACCCTCCCCCCACAAGTGCAATTTTCAAATCCCCTTGAGATTGCCATAAAACATCAAAAATTAATATAATTAACATTAAATTAATCTCTATTATTATCCAAACAACCTCAATAAGGTTTTTTTTCTAATTAACAACGTAACCCAGAACCTATATAACAAGTCGTTTTGAGATGTCAACCTCTATAACGCGACTCGAGCACGACACCTCGACACGACCCTCGATGACCCGACCCTCGATAACACGACCCTCGACCCTCGACTTGTTCAAGATACCCATTCCTTACAGGAATGGGTATCTTGAACAAGTCTGTCGTGGAACACGACCCTCGATAACACGACCCTCGATAACAAGACAACCTCAATAACACGACAACCTCAATAACACGACAACCTCAATAACACGAATAACACGACCCTCCCCCCACAAGTGCAATTTTCAAATCCCCTTGAGATTGCCATAAAACATCAAAAATTAATACAATTAACATTAAATTAATCTCTATTATTATGCAAACAACCTCAATAAGGTTTTTTTTCAAATTAACAACGTAACCCAGAACCTCTATAACAAGTCGTTTTGAGAAGTCAACCTCTATAACGCGACTCGAGCACGACACCTCGACACGACCCTCGATAACACGACAACCTCAATTACACGACAACCTCAATAACACGAATAACACGACCCTCCCCCCACAAGTGCAATTTTCAAATCCCCTTGAGATTGCCATAAAACATCAAAAATTAATATAATTAACATTAAATTAATCTCTATTATTATCCAAACAACCTCAATAAGGTTTTTTTTCTAATTAACAACGTAACCCAGAACCTCTATAACAAGTCGTTTTGAGATGTCAACCTCTATAACGCGACTCGAGCACGACACCTCGACACGACCCTCGATAACACGACAACCTCAATAACACGACAACCTCAATAACACGAATAACACGACCCTCCCCCCACAAGTGCAATTTTCAAATCCCCTTGGGATTGCCATAAAACATCAAAAATTAATATAATTAACATTAAATTAATCTCTATTATTATCTAAACAACCTCAATAAGGTTTTTTTTTCTAATTAACAACGTAACCCAGAACCTCTATAACAAGTCGTTTTGAGAAGTCAACCTCTATAACGCGACTCGAGCACGACACCTCGACACGACCCTCGATGACCCGACCCTCGATAACACGACCCTCGACCCTCGACTTGTTCAAGATACCCATTCCTTACAGGAATGGTTATCTTGAACAAGTCTGTCGTTGAACACGACCCTCGATAACACGACCCTCGATAACAAGACAACCTCAATAACACGACATCCTCAATATCACGACAACCTCAATAACACGAATAACACGACCCTCCCCCCACAAGTGCAATTTTCAAATCCCCTTGAGATTGCCATAAAACATCAAAAATTAATACAATTAACATTAAATTAATCTCTATTATTATCCAAACAACCTCAATAAGGTTTTTTTTTCTAATTAACAACGTAACCCAGAACCTATATAACAAGTCGTTTTGAGATGTCAACCTCTATAACGCGACTCGAGCACGACACCTCGACACGACCCTCGATAACACGACAACCTCAATAACACGACAACCTCAATAACACGAATAACACGACCCTCCCCCCACAAGTGCAATTTTCAAATCCCCTTGAGATTGCCATAAAACATCAAAAATTAATATAATTAACATTAAATTAATCTCTATTATTATCTAAACAACCTCAATAAGGTTTTTTTTTCTAATTAACAACGTAACCCAGAACCTCTATAACAAGTCGTTTTGAGAAGTCAACCTCTATAACGCGACTCGAGCACGACACCTCGACACGACCCTCGATAACACGACAACCTCAATTACACGACAACCTCAATAACACGAATAACACGACCCTCCCCCCACAAGTGCAATTTTCAAATCCCCTTGAGATTGCCATAAAACATCAAAAATTAATATAATTAACATTAAATTAATCCCTATTATTATCCAAACAACCTCAATAAGGTTTTCTTTCTAATTAACAACGTAACCCAGAACCTCTATAACAAGTCGTTTTGAGATGTCAACCTCTATAACGCGACTCGAGCACGACACCTCGACACGACCCTCGATAACACGACAACCTCAATAACACGACAACCTCAATAACACGAATAACACGACCCTCCCCCCACAAGTGCAATTTTCAAATCCCCTTGAGATTGCCATAAAACATCAAAAATTAATATAATTAACATTAAATTAATCTCTATTATTATCTAAACAACCTCAATAAGGTTTTTTTTCTAATTAACAACGTAACCCAGAACCTCTATAACAAGTCGTTTTGAGATGTCAACCTCTATAACGCGACTCGAGCACGACACCTCGACACGACCCTCGATGACCCGACCCTCGATAACACGACCCTCGACCCTCGACTTGTTCAAGATACCCATTCCTTACAGGAATGGGTATCTTGAACAAGTCTGTCGTTGAACACGACCCTCGATGACCCGACCCTCGATAACACGACCCTCGACCCTCGACTTGTTCAAGATACCCATTCCTTACAGGAATGGGTATCTTGAACAAGTCTGTCGTTAAACACGACCCTCGATAACACGACCCTCGATAACAAGACAACCTCAATAACACGACAACCTCAATAACACGACAACCTCAATAACACGAATAACACGACCCTCCCCCCACAAGTGCAATTTTCAAATCCCCTTGAGATTGCCATAAAACATCAAAAATTAATACAATTAACATTAAATTAATCTCTATTATTATGCAAACAACCTCAATAAGGTTTTTTTTCAAATTAACAACGTAACCCAGAACCTCTGTAACAAGTCGTTTTCAGAAGTCAACCTCTATAACGCGACTCGAGCACGACACCTCGACACGACCCTCGATAACACGACAACCTCAATTACACGACAACCTCAATAACACGAATAACACGACCCTCCCCCCACAAGTGCAATTTTCAAATCCCCTTGAGATTGCCATAAAACATCAAAAATTAATATAATTAACATTAAATTAATCCCTATTATTATCCAAACAACCTCAATAAGGTTTTCTTTCTAATTAACAACGTAACCCAGAACCTCTATAACAAGTCGTTTTGAGATGTCAACCTCTATAACGCGACTCGAGCACGACACCTCGACACGACCCTCGATAACACGACAACCTCAATAACACGACAACCTCAATAACACGAATAACACGACCCTCCCCCCACAAGTGCAATTTTCAAATCCCCTTGAGATTGCCATAAAACATCAAAAATTAATATAATTAACATTAAATTAATCTCTATTATTATCTAAACAACCTCAATAAGGTTTTTTTTCTAATTAACAACGTAACCCAGAACCTCTATAACAAGTCGTTTTGAGAAGTCAACCTCTATAACGCGACTCGAGCACGACACCTCGACACGACCCTCGATGACCCGACCCTCGATAACACGACCCTCGACCCTCGACTTGTTCAAGATACCCATTCCTTACAGGAATGGGTATCTTGAACAAGTCTGTCGTTGAACACGACCCTCGATAACACGACCCTCGATAACACGACAACCTCAATAACACGAATAACACGACCCTCCCCCCACAAGTGCAATTTTCAAATCCCCTTGAGATTGCCATAAAACATCAAAAATTAATATAATTAACATTAAATTAATCTCTATTATTATCCAAACAACCTCAATAAGGTTTTCTTTCTAATTAACAACGTAACCCAGAACCTCTATAACAAGTCGTTTTGAGATGTCAACCTCTATAACGCGACTCGAGCACGACACCTCGACACGACCCTCAATAACACGACAACCTCAATAACACGACAACCTCAATAACACGAATAACACGACCCTCCCCCCACAAGTGCAATTTTCAAATCCCCTTGAGATTGCCATAAAACATCAAAAATTAATACAATTAACATTAAATTAATCTCTATTATTATGCAAACAACCTCAATAAGGTTTTTTTTCAAATTAACAACGTAACCCAGAACCTCTATAACAAGTCGTTTTCAGAAGTCAACCTCTATAACGCGACTCGAGCACGACACCTCGACACGACCCTCGATAACACGACAACCTCAATTACACGACAACCTCAATAACACGAATAACACGACCCTCCCCCCACAAGTGCAATTTTCAAATCCCCTTGAGATTGCCATAAAACATCAAAAATTAATATAATTAACATTAAATTAATCTCTATTATTATCCAAACAACCTCAATAAGGTTTTTTTTCTAATTAACAACGTAACCCAGAACCTATATAACAAGTCGTTTTGAGATGTCAAAATCTATAACGCGACTCGAGCACGACACCTCGACACGACCCTCGATAACACGACAACCTCAATAACACGACAACCTCAATAACACGAATAACACGACCCTCCCCCCACAAGTGCAATTTTCAAATCCCCTTGAGATTGCCATAAAACATCAAAAATTAATATAATTAACATTAAATTAATCTCTATTATTATCTAAACAACCTCAATAAGGTTTTTTTTTCTAATTAACAACGTAACCCAGAACCTCTATAACAAGTCGTTTTGAGAAGTCAAACTCTATAACGCGACTCGAGCACGACACCTCGACACGACCCTCGATGACCCGACCCTCGATAACACGACCCTCGACCCTCGACTTGTTCAAGATACCCATTCCTTACAGGAATGGGTATCTTGAACAAGTCTGTCGTTGAACACGACCCTCGATAACACGACCCTCGATAACAAGACAACCTCAATAACACGACAACCTCAATAACACGACAACCTCAATAACACGAATAACACGACCCTCCCCCCACAAGTGCAATTTTCAAATCCCCTTGAGATTGCCATAAAACATCAAAAATTAATACAATTAACATTAAATTAATCTCTATTATTATGCAAACAACCTCAATAAGGTTGTTTTTCAAATTAACAACGTAACCCAGAACCTCTATAACAAGTCGTTTTGAGAAGTCAACCTCTATAACGCGACTCGAGCACGACACCTCGACACGACTCTCGATAACACGACAACCTCAATTACACGACAACCTCAATAACACGAATAACACGACCCTCCCCCCACAAGTGCAATTTTCAAATCCCCTTGAGATTGCCATAAAACATCAAAAATTAATATAATTAACATTAAATTAATCTCTATTATTATCCAAACAACCTCAATAAGGTTTTTTTTCTAATTAACAACGTAACCCAGAACCTATATAACAAGTCGTTTTGAGATGTCAACCTCTATAACGCGACTCGAGCACGACACCTCGACACGACCCTCGATAACACGACAACCTCAATAACACGACAACCTCAATAACACGAATAACACGACCCTCCCCCCACAAGTGCAATTTTCAAATCCCCTTGAGATTGCCATAAAACATCAAAAATTAATATAATTAACATTAAATTAATCTCTATTATTATCTAAACAACCTTAATAAGGTTTTTTTTCTAATTAACAACGTAACCCAGAACCTCTATAACAAGTCGTTTTGAGAAGTCAACCTCTATAACGCGACTCGAGCACGACACCTCGACACGACCCTCGATGACCCGACCCTCGATAACACGACCCTCGACCCTCGACTTGTTCAAGATACCCATTCCTTACAGGAATGGGTATCTTGAACAAGTCTGTCGTTGAACACGACCCTCGATAACACGACCCTCGATAACAAGACAACCTCAATAACACGACAACCTCAATAACACGACAACCTCAATAACACGAATAACACGACCCTCCCCCCACAAGTGCAATTTTCAAATCCCCTTGAGATTGCCATAAAACATCAAAAATTAATATAATTAACATTAAATTAATCTCTATTATTATCCAAACAACCTCAATAAGGTTTTTTTTCTAATTAACAACGTAACCCAGAACCTCTATAACAAGTCGTTTTGAGATGTCAACCTCTATAACGCGACTCGAGCACGACACCTCGACACGACCCTCGATAACACGACAACCTCAATAACACGACAACCTCAATAACACGAATAACACGACCCTCCCCCCACAAGTGCAATTTTCAAATCCCCTTGAGATTGCCATAAAACATCTAAAATTAATATAATTAACATTAAATTAATCTCTATTATTATCTAAACAACCTCAATAAGGTTTTTTTTTCTAATTAACAACGTAACCCAGAACCTCTATAACAAGTCGTTTTGAGAAGTCAACCTCTATAACGCGACTCGAGCACGACACCTCGACACGACCCTCGATGACCCGACCCTCGATAACACGACCATCGACCCTCGACTTGTTCAAGATACCCATTCCTTACAGGAATGGGTATCTTGAACAAGTCTGTCGTTGAACACGACCCTCGATAACACGACAACCTCAATAACACGACAACCTCAATAACACGACAACCTCAATAACACGAATAACACGACCCTCCCCCCACAAGTGCAATTTTCAAATCCCCTTGAGATTGCCATAAAACATCAAAAATTAATACAATTAACATTAAATTAATCTCTATTATTATGCAAACAACCTCAATAAGGTTTTTTTTCAAATTAACAACGTAACCCAGAACCTCTATAACAAGTCGTTTTGAGAAGTCAACCTCTATAACGCGACTCGAGCACGACACCTCGACACGACCCTCGATAACACGACAACCTCAATTACACGACAACCTCAATAACACGAATAACACGACCCTCCCCCCACAAGTGCAATTTTCAAATCCCCTTGAGATTGCCATAAAACATCAAAAATTAATATAATTAACATTAAATTAATCTCTATTATTATCCAAACAACCTCAATAAGGTTTTTTTTCAAATTAACAACGTAACCCAGAACCTCTATAACAAGTCGTTTTGAGAAGTCAACCTCTATAACGCGACTCGAGCACGACACCTCGACACGACCCTCGATAACACGACAACCTCAATTACACGACAACCTCAATAACACGAATAACACGACCCTCCCCCCACAAGTGCAATTTTCAAATCCCCTTGAGATTGCCATAAAACATCAAAAATTCATATAATTAACATTAAATTAATCTCTATTATTATCCAAACAACCTCAATAAGGTTTTTTTTCTAATTAACAACGTAACCCAGAACCTCTATAACAAGTCGTTTTGAGATGTCAACCTCTATAACGCGACTCGAGCACGACACCTCGACACGACCCTCGATGACCCGACCCTCGATAACACGACTCTCGACAACACGACCCTCGACCCTCGACTTGTTCAAGATACCCATTCCTTACAGGAATGGGTATCTTGAACAAGTCTAGACTTGAAAACCCTGCCCATTAACCTCGATAACACGACTGATAGCCAAAATAACCTTGATAACACAACCCTCAACAAAAAGAGCACCTCAATAACAAGACTGTTTCCATAATCCCCTAGTTAATTCTAGTACCTTTAAGAAACGAAAATGTTTAATAAATGTTTAATGTTATGTTTGTTTGCGAGGTTTGTTCCAAAACCTCGCACATAGCGAAGGAGTGTTGGTTTAATCCAAGCAAAAAAAATAAAAAGAAGGAATATAAATTTGACAAAAAGAAAAAGCAACATGCAAAAATATCAAAAAGTGAATCGGAAAATGAAGAGAATGAAGAGTCTTGCGAAGTTGCATGGACTGCTACCAGCAACTATTGTAACGAGAAAACAAGGGAAAAGAAAAAAATTGGATCGTAGATAGCGGTGCAACCAGCCACATGACCAACGATAAGAAAATTATTACTAATATAAGAAGCAGTACGAGGAAAATAAGGCTGGCTGACAACAGCATCATACGAGCAGAGGGGATCGGAGAGGTCACGATTAAGAAATCAGGACAGCCCGACTACCTTCTGAGGGATGTTCTACTAGTACCTCAACTAAAGGGTAACCTCATATCTGTAATCAACCTCAATAACACGACAACCTCAATAACACGACAACCTCAATAACACGAATAACACGACCCTCCCCCCACAAGTGCAATTTTCAAATCCCCTTGAGATTGCCATAAAACATCAAAAATTAATACAATTAACATTAAATTAATCTCTATTATTATGCAAACAACCTCAATAAGGTTTTTTTTCAAATTAACAACGTAACCCAGAACCTCTATAACAAGTCGTTTTGAGAAGTCAACCTCTATAACGCGACTCGAGCACGACACCTCGACACGACCCTCGATGACCCGACCCTCGATAACACGACCCTCGACCCTCGACTTGTTCAAGATACCCATTCCTTACAGGAATGGGTATCTTGAACAAGTCTGTCGTTGAACACGACCCTCGATAACACGACCCTCGATAACAAGACAACCTCAATAACACGACAACCTCAATTACACGACAACCTCAATAACACGAATAACACGACCCTCCCCCCACAAGTGCAATTTTCAAATCCCCTTGAGATTGCCATAAAACATCAAAAATTAATATAATTAACATTAAATTAATCTCTATTATTATCCAAACAACCTCAATAAGGTTTTTTTTCTAATTAACAACGTAACCCAGAACCTATATAACAAGTCGTTTTGAGATGTCAACCTCTATAACGCGACTCGAGCACGACACCTCGACACGACCCTCGATAACACGACAACCTCAATAACACGACAACCTCAATAACACGAATAACACGACCCTCCCCCCACAAGTGCAATTTTCAAATCCCCTTGAGATTGCCATAAAACATCAAAAATTAATATAATTAACATTAAATTAATCTCTATTATTATCTAAACAACCTTAATAAGGTTTTTTTTCTAATTAACAACGTAACCCAGAACCTCTATAACAAGTCGTTTTGAGAAGTCAACCTCTATAACGCGACTCGAGCACGACACCTCGACACGACCCTCGATGACCCGACCCTCGATAACACGACCCTCGACCCTCGACTTGTTCAAGATACCCATTCCTTACAGGAATGGGTATCTTGAACAAGTCTGTCGTTGAACACGACCCTCGATAACACGACCCTCGATAACAAGACAACCTCAATAACACGACAACCTCAATAACACGACAACCTCAATAACACGAATAACACGACCCTCCCCCCACAAGTGCAATTTTCAAATCCCCTTGAGATTGCCATAAAACATCAAAAATTAATATAATTAACATTAAATTAATCTCTATTATTATCCAAACAACCTCAATAAGGTTTTTTTTCTAATTAACAACGTAACCCAGAACCTCTATAACAAGTCGTTTTGAGATGTCAACCTCTATAACGCGACTCGAGCACGACACCTCGACACGACCCTCGATAACACGACAACCTCAATAACACGACAACCTCAATAACACGAATAACACGACCCTCCCCCCACAAGTGCAATTTTCAAATCCCCTTGAGATTGCCATAAAACATCTAAAATTAATATAATTAACATTAAATTAATCTCTATTATTATCTAAACAACCTCAATAAGGTTTTTTTTTCTAATTAACAACGTAACCCAGAACCTCTATAACAAGTCGTTTTGAGAAGTCAACCTCTATAACGCGACTCGAGCACGACACCTCGACACGACCCTCGATGACCCGACCCTCGATAACACGACCATCGACCCTCGACTTGTTCAAGATACCCATTCCTTACAGGAATGGGTATCTTGAACAAGTCTGTCGTTGAACACGACCCTCGATAACACGACAACCTCAATAACACGACAACCTCAATAACACGACAACCTCAATAACACGAATAACACGACCCTCCCCCCACAAGTGCAATTTTCAAATCCCCTTGAGATTGCCATAAAACATCAAAAATTAATACAATTAACATTAAATTAATCTCTATTATTATGCAAACAACCTCAATAAGGTTTTTTTTCAAATTAACAACGTAACCCAGAACCTCTATAACAAGTCGTTTTGAGAAGTCAACCTCTATAACGCGACTCGAGCACGACACCTCGACACGACCCTCGATAACACGACAACCTCAATTACACGACAACCTCAATAACACGAATAACACGACCCTCCCCCCACAAGTGCAATTTTCAAATCCCCTTGAGATTGCCATAAAACATCAAAAATTAATATAATTAACATTAAATTAATCTCTATTATTATCCAAACAACCTCAATAAGGTTTTTTTTCAAATTAACAACGTAACCCAGAACCTCTATAACAAGTCGTTTTGAGAAGTCAACCTCTATAACGCGACTCGAGCACGACACCTCGACACGACCCTCGATAACACGACAACCTCAATTACACGACAACCTCAATAACACGAATAACACGACCCTCCCCCCACAAGTGCAATTTTCAAATCCCCTTGAGATTGCCATAAAACATCAAAAATTAATATAATTAACATTAAATTAATCTCTATTATTATCCAAACAACCTCAATAAGGTTTTTTTTCTAATTAACAACGTAACCCAGAACCTCTATAACAAGTCGTTTTGAGATGTCAACCTCTATAACGCGACTCGAGCACGACACCTCGACACGACCCTCGATAACACGACAACCTCAATTACAGGACAACCTCAATAACACGAATAACACGACCCTCCCCCCACAAGTGCAATTTTCAAATCCCCTTGAGATTGCCATAAAACATCAAAAATTAATATAATTAACATTAAATTAATCTCTATTATTATCCAAACAACCTCAATAAGGTTTTTTTTCTAATTAACAACGTAACCCAGAACCTATATAACAAGTCGTTTTGAGATGTCAACCTCTATAACGCGACTCGAGCACGACACCTCGACACGACCCTCGATAACACGACAACCTCAATAACACGACAACCTCAATAACACGAATAACACGACCCTCCCCCCACAAGTGCAATTTTCAAATCCCCTTGAGATTGCCATAAAACATCAAAAATTAATATAATTAACATTAAATTAATCTCTATTATTATCCAAACAACCTCAATAAGGTTTTTTTTCTAATTAACAACGTAACCCAGAACCTCTATAACAAGTCGTTTAGAGATGTCAACCTCTATAACGCGACTCGAGCACGACACCTCGACACGACCCTCGATAACACGACAACCTCAATAACACGACAACCTCAATAACACGAATAACACGACCCTCCCCCCACAAGTGCAATTTTCAAATCCCCTTGAGATTGCCATAAAACATCAAAAATTAATATAATTAACATTAAATTAATCTCTATTATTATCTAAACAACCTCAATAAGGTTTTTTTTCTAATTAACAACGTAACCCAGAACCTCTATAACAAGTCGTTTTGAGAAGTCAACCTCTATAACGCGACTCGAGCACGACACCTCGACACGACCCTCGATGACCCGACCCTCGATAACACGACCCTCGACCCTCGACTTGTTCAAGATACCCATTCCTTACAGGAATGGGTATCTTGAACAAGTCTGTCGTTGAACACGACCCTCGATAACAAGACAACCTCAATAACACGACAACCTCAATAACACGACAACCTCAATAACACGAATAACACGACCCTCCCCCCACAAGTGCAATTTTCAAATCCCCTTGAGATTGCCATAAAACATCAAAAATTAATACAATTAACAATAAATTAATCTCTATTATTATGCAAACAACCTTAATAAGGTTTTTTTTCAAATTAACAACGTAACCCAGAACCTCTATAACAAGTCGTTTTGAGAAGTCAACCTCTATAACGCGACTCGAGCACGACACCTCGACACGACCCTCGATAACACGACAACCTCAATTACACGACAACCTCAATAACACGAATAACACGACCCTCCCCCCACAAGTGCAATTTTCAAATCCCCTTGAGATTGCCATAAAACATCAAAAATTAATATAATTAACATTAAATTAATCTCTATTATTATCCAAACAACCTCAATAAGGTTTTTTTTCTAATTAACAACGTAACCCAGAACCTCTATAACAAGTCGTTTTGAGATGTCAACCTCTATAACGCGACTCGAGCACGACACCTCGACACGACCCTCGATAACACGACAACCTCAATAACACGACAACCTCAATAACACGAATAACACGACCCTCCCCCCACAAGTGCAATTTTCAAATCCCCTTGAGATTGCCATAAAACATCAAAAATTAATACAATTAACATTAAATTAATCTCTATTATTATGCAAACAACCTCAATAAGGTTTTTTTTCAAATTAACAACGTAACCCAGAACCTCTATAACAAGTCGTTTTGAGAAGTCAACCTCTATAACGCGACTCGAGCACGACACCTCGACACGACCCTCGATAACACGACAACCTCAATTACACGACAACCTCAATAACACGAATAACACGACCCTCCCCCCACAAGTGCAATTTTCAAATCCCCTTGAGATTGCCATAAAACATCAAAAATTCATATAATTAACATTAAATTAATCTCTATTATTATCCAAACAACCTCAATAAGGTTTTTTTTCTAATTAACAACGTAACCCAGAACCTCTATAACAAGTCGTTTTGAGATGTCAACCTCTATAACGCGACTCGAGCACGACACCTCGACACGACCCTCGATGACCCGACCCTCGATAACACGACTCTCGACAACACGACCCTCGACCCTCGACTTGTTCAAGATACCCATTCCTTACAGGAATGGGTATCTTGAACAAGTCTAGACTTGAAAACCCTGCCCATTAACCTCGATAACACGACTGATAGCCAAAATAACCTTGATAACACAACCCTCAACAAAAAGAGCACCTCAATAACAAGACTGTTTCCATAATCCCCTAGTTAATTCTAGTACCTTTAAGAAACGAAAATGTTTAATAAATGTTTAATGTTATGTTTGTTTGCGAGGTTTGTTCCAAAACCTCGCACATAGCGAAGGAGTGTTGGTTTAATCCAAGCAAAAAAAATAAAAAGAAGGAATATAAATTTGACAAAAAGAAAAAGCAACATGCAAAAATATCAAAAAGTGAATCGGAAAATGAAGAGAATGAAGAGTCTTGCGAAGTTGCATGGACTGCTACCAGCAACTATTGTAACGAGAAAACAAGGGAAAAGAAAAAAATTGGATCGTAGATAGCGGTGCAACCAGCCACATGACCAACGATAAGAAAATTATTACTAATATAAGAAGCAGTACGAGGAAAATAAGGCTGGCTGACAACAGCATCATACGAGCAGAGGGGATCGGAGAGGTCACGATTAAGAAATCAGGACAGCCCGACTACCTTCTGAGGGATGTTCTACTAGTACCTCAACTAAAGGGTAACCTCATATCTGTAATCAACCTCAATAACACGACAACCTCAATAACACGACAACCTCAATAACACGAATAACACGACCCTCCCCCCACAAGTGCAATTTTCAAATCCCCTTGAGATTGCCATAAAACATCAAAAATTAATACAATTAACATTAAATTAATCTCTATTATTATGCAAACAACCTCAATAAGGTTTTTTTTCAAATTAACAACGTAACCCAGAACCTCTATAACAAGTCGTTTTGAGAAGTCAACCTCTATAACGCGACTCGAGCACGACACCTCGACTCGACCCTCGATAACACGACAACCTCAATTACACGACAACCGACAACCTCAATAACACGAATAACACGACCCTCCCCCCACAAGTGCAATTTTCAAATCCCCTTGAGATTGCCATAAAACATCAAAAATTAATATAATTAACATTAAATTAATCTCTATTATTATCCAAACAACCTCAATAAGGTTTTTTTTCTAATTAACAACGTAACCCAGAACCTCTATAACAAGTCGTTTAGAGATGTCAACCTCTATAACGCGACTCGAGCACGACACCTCGACACGACCCTCGATAACACGACAACCTCAATAACACGACAACCTCAATAACACGAATAACACGACCCTCCCCCCACAAGTGCAATTTTCAAATCCCCTTGAGATTGCCATAAAACATCAAAAATTAATATAATTAACATTAAATTAATCTCTATTATTATCTAAACAACCTCAATAAGGTTTTTTTCTAATTAACAACGTAACCCAGAACCTCTATAACAAGTCGTTTTGAGAAGTCAACCTCTATAACGCGACTCGAGCACGACACCTCGACACGACCCTCGATGACCCGACCCTCGATAACACGACCCTCGACCCTCGACTTGTTCAAGATACCCATTCCTTACAGGAATGGGTATCTTGAACAAGTCTGTCGTTCAACACGACCCTCGATAACACGACCCTCGATAACAAGACAACCTCAATAACACGACAACCTCAATAACACGACAACCTCAATAACACGAATAACACGACCCTCCCCCCACAAGTGCAATTTTCAAATCCCCTTGAGATTGCCATAAAACATCAAAAATTAATATAATTAACATTAAATTAATCTCTATTATTATCCAAACAACCTCAATAAGGTTTTTTTTCTAATTAACAACGTAACCCAGAACCTCTATAACAAGTCGTTTTGAGATGTCAACCTCTATAACGCGACTCGAGCACGACACCTCGACACGACCCTCGATAACACGACAACCTCAATAACACGACAACCTCAATAACACGAATAACACGACCCTCCCCCCACAAGTGCAATTTTCAAATCCCCTTGAGATTGCCATAAAACATCAAAAATTAATATAATTAACATTAAATTAATCTCTATTATTAACTAAACAACCTCAATAAGGTTTTTTTTTCTAATTAACAACGTAACCCAGAACCTCTATAACAAGTCGTTTTGAGAAGTCAACCTCTATAACGCGACTCGAGCACGACACCTCGACACGACCCTCGATGACCCGACCCTCGATAACACGACTCTCGACAACACGACCCTCGACCCTCGACTTGTTCAAGATACCCATTCCTTACAGGAATGGGTATCTTGAACAAGTCTAGACTTGAAAACCCTGCCCATTAACCTCGATAACACGACTGATAGCCAAAATAACCTTGATAACACAACCCTCAACAAAAAGAGCACCTCAATAACAAGACTGTTTCCATAATCCCCTAGTTAATTCTAGTACCTTTAAGAAACGAAAATGTTTAATAAATGTTTAATGTTATGTTTGTTTGCGAGGTTTGTTCCAAAACCTCGCACATAGCGAAGGAGTGTTGGTTTAATCCAAGCAATAAAAATAAAAAGAAGGAATATAAATTTGACAAAAAGAAAAAGCAACATGCAAAAATATCAAAAAGTGAATCGGAAAATGAAGAGAATGAAGAGTCTTGCAAAGTTGCATGGACTGCTACCAGCAACTATTGTAACGAGAAAACAAGGGAAAAGAAAAAAATTGGATCGTAGATAGCGGTGCAACCAGCCACATGACCAACGATAAGAAAATTATTACTAATATAAGAAGCAGTACGAGGAAAATAAGGCTGGCTGACAACAGCATCATACGATCAGAGGGGATCGGAGAGGTCACGATTAAGAAATCAGGACAGCCCGACTACCTTCTGAGGGATGTTCTACTAGTACCTCAACTAAAGGGTAACCTCATATCTGTAATCAACCTCAATAACACGACAACCTCAATAACACGACAACCTCAATAACACGACAACCTCAATAACACGAATAACACGACCCTCCCCCCACAAGTGCAATTTTCAAATCCCCTTGAGATTGCCATAAAACATCAAAAATTAATACAATTAACATTAAATTAATCTCTATTATTATGCAAACAACCTCAATAAGGTTTTTTTTCAAATTAACAACGTAACCCAGAACCTCTATAACAAGTCGTTTTGAGAAGTCAACCTCTATAACGCGACTCGAGCACGACACCTCGACTCGACCCTCGATAACACGACAACCTCAATTACACGACAACCGACAACCTCAATAACACGAATAACACGACCCTCCCCCCACAAGTGCAATTTTCAAATCCCCTTGAGATTGCCATAAAACATCAAAAATTAATACAATTAACATTAAATTAATCTCTATTATTATGCAAACAACCTCAATAAGGTTTTTTTTCAAATTAACAACGTAACCCAGAACCTCTATAACAAGTCGTTTTGAGAAGTCAACCTCTATAACGCGACTCGAGCACGACACCTCGACTCGACCCTCGATAACACGACAACCTCAATTACACGACAACCGACAACCTCAATAACACGAATAACACGACCCTCCCCCCACAAGTGCAATTTTCAAATCCCCTTGAGATTGCCATAAAACATCAAAAATTAATATAATTAACATTAAATTAATCTCTATTATTATCCAAACAACCTCAATATGGTTTTTTTTCTAATTAACAACGTAACCCAGAACCTCTATAACAAGTCGTTTAGAGATGTCAACCTCTATAACGCGACTCGAGCACGACACCTCGACACGACCCTCGATAACACGACAACCTCAATAACACGACAACCTCAATAACACGAATAACACGACCCTCCCCCCACAAGTGCAATTTTCAAATCCCCTTGAGATTGCCATAAAACATCAAAAATTAATATAATTAACATTAAATTAATCTCTATTATTATCTAAACAACCTCAATAAGGTTTTTTTTCTAATTAACAACGTAACCCAGAACCTCTATAACAAGTCGTTTTGAGAAGTCAACCTCTATAACGCGACTCGAGCACGACACCTCGACACGACCCTCGATGACCCGACCCTCGATAACACGACCCTCGACCCCCGACTTGTTCAAGATACCCATTCCTTACAGGAATGGGTATCTTGAACAAGTCTGTCGTTGAACACGACCCTCGATAACACGACCCTCGATAACAAGACAACCTCAATAACACGACAACCTCAATAACACGACAACCTCAATAACACGACAACCTCAATAACACGAATAACACGACCCTCCCCCCACAAGTGCAATTTTCAAATCCCCTTGAGATTGCCATAAAACATCAAAAATTAATACAATTAACATTAAATTAATCTCTATTATTATGCAAACAACCTCAATAAGGTTTTTTTTCAAATTAACAACGTAACCCAGAACCTCTATAACAAGTCGTTTTGAGAAGTCAACCTCTATAACGCGACTCGAGCACGACACCTCGACACGACCCTCGATAACACGACAACCTCAATTACACGACAACCTCAATAACACGAATAACACGACCCTCCCCCCACAAGTGCAATTTTCAAATCCCCTTGAGATTGCCATAAAACATCAAAAATTAATATAATTAACATTAAATTAATCTCTATTATTATCCAAACAACCTCAATAAGGTTTTTTTTCTAATTAACAACGTAACCCAGAACCTCTATAACAAGTCGTTTTGAGATGTCAACCTCTATAACGCGACTCGAGCACGACACCTCGACACGACCCTCGATAACACGACAACCTCAATAACACGACAACCTCAATAACACGAATAACACGACCCTCCCCCCACAAGTGCAATTTTCAAATCCCCTTGAGATTGCCATAAAACATCAAAAATTAATATAATTAACATTAAATTAATCTCTATTATTATCTAAACAACCTCAATACGGTTTTTTTTTCTAATTAACAACGTAACCCAGAACCTCTATAACAAGTCGTTTTGAGAAGTCAACCTCTATAACGCGACTCGAGCACGACACCTCGACACGACCCTCGATGACCCGACCCTCGATAACACGACCCTCGACCCTCGACTTGTTCAAGATACCCATTCCTTACAGGAATGGGTATCTTGAACAAGTCTGTCGTTGAACACGACCCTCGATAACACGACCCTCGATAACAAGACAACCTCAATAACACGACAACCTCAATAACACGACAACCTCAATAACACGAATAACACGACCCTCCCCCCACAAGTGCAATTTTCAAATCCCCTTGAGATTGCCATAAAACATCAAAAATTAATACAATTAACATTAAATTAATCTCTATTATTATGCAAACAACCTCAATAAGGTTTTTTTTCAAATTAACAACGTAACCCAGAACCTCTATAACAAGTCGTTTTGAGAAGTCAACCTCTATAACGCGACTCGAGCACGACACCTCGACACGACCCTCGATAACACGACAACCTCAATTACACGACAACCTCAATAACACGAATAACACGACCCTCCCCCCACAAGTGCAATTTTCAAATCCCCTTGAGATTGCCATAAAACATCAAAAATTAATATAATTAACATTAAATTAATCTCTATTATTATCCAAACAACCTCAATAAGGTTTTTTTTCTAATTAACAACGTAACCCAGAACCTCTATAACAAGTCGTTTTGAGATGTCAACCTCTATAACGCGACTCGAGCACGACACCTCGACACGACCCTCGATAACACGACAACCTCAATAACACGACAACCTCAATAACACGAATAACACGACCCTCCCCCCACAAGTGCAATTTTCAAATCCCCTTGAGATTGCCATAAAACATCAAAAATTAATACAATTAACATTAAATTAATCTCTATTATTATGCAAACAACCTCAATAAGGTTTTTTTTCAAATTAACAACGTAACCCAGAACCTCTATAACAAGTCGTTTTGAGAAGTCAACCTCTATAACGCGACTCGAGCACGACACCTCGACTCGACCCTCGATAACACGACAACCTCAATTACACGACAACCGACAACCTCAATAACACGAATAACACGACCCTCCCCCCACAAGTGCAATTTTCAAATCCCCTTGAGATTGCCATAAAACATCAAAAATTAATATAATTAACATTAAATTAATCTCTATTATTATCCAAACAACCTCAATAAGGTTTTTTTTCTAATTAACAACGTAACCCAGAACCTCTATAACAAGTCGTTTAGAGATGTCAACCTCTATAACGCGACTCGAGCACGACACCTCGACACGACCCTCGATAACACGACAACCTCAATAACACGACAACCTCAATAACACGAATAACACGACCCTCCCCCCACAAGTGCAATTTTCAAATCCCCTTGAGATTGCCATAAAACATCAAAAATTAATATAATTAACATTAAATTAATCTCTATTATTATCTAAACAACCTCAATAAGGTATTTTTTTCTAATTAACAACGTAACCCAGAACCTCTATAACAAGTCGTTTTGAGAAGTCAACCTCTATAACGCGACTCGAGCACGACACCTCGACACGACCCTCGATGACCCGACCCTCGATAACACGACCCTCGACCCTCGACTTGTTCAAGATACCCATTCCTTACAGGAATGGGTATCTTGAACAAGTCTGTCGTTGAACACGACCCTCGATAACACGACCCTCGATAACAAGACAACCTCAATAACACGACAACCTCAATAACACGACAACCTCAATAACACGAATAACACGACCCTCCCCCCACAAGTGCAATTTTCAAATCCCCTTGAGATTGCCATAAAACATCAAAAATTAATACAATTAACATTAAATTAATCTCTATTATTATGCAAACAACCTCAATAAGGTTTTTTTTCAAATTAACAACGTAACCCAGAACCTCTATAACAAGTCGTTTTGAGAAGTCAACCTCTATAACGCGACTCGAGCACGACACCTCGACACGACCCTCGATAACACGACAACCTCAATTACACGACAACCTCAATAACACGAATAACACGACCCTCCCCCCACAAGTGCAATTTTCAAATCCCCTTGAGATTGCCATAAAACATCAAAAATTAATATAATTAACATTAAATTAATCTCTATTATTATCCAAACAACCTCAATAAGGTTTTTTTTCTAATTAACAACGTAACCCAGAACCTCTATAACAAGTCGTTTTGAGATGTCAACCTCTATAACGCGACTCGAGCACGACACCTCGACACGACCCTCGATAACACGACAACCTCAATAACACGACAACCTCAATAACACGAATAACACGACCCTCCCCCCACAAGTGCAATTTTCAAATCCCCTTGAGATTGCCATAAAACATCAATAATTAATACAATTAACATTAAATTAATCTCTATTATTATGCAAACAACCTCAATAAGGTTTTTTTTTCTAATTAACAACGTAACCCAGAACCTCTATAACAAGTCGTTTTGAGAAGTCAACCTCTATAACGCGACTCGAGCACGACACCTCGACACGACCCTCGATGACCCGACCCTCGATAACACGACTCTCGACAACACGACCCTCGACCCTCGACTTGTTCAAGATACCCATTCCTTACAGGAATGGGTATCTTGAACAAGTCTAGACTTGAAAACCCTGCCCATTAACCTCGATAACACGACTGATAGCCAAAATAACCTTGATAACACAACCCTCAACAAAAAGAGCACCTCAATAACAAGACTGTTTCCATAATCCCCTAGTTAATTCTAGTACCTTTAAGAAACGAAAATGTTTAATAAATGTTTAATGTTATGTTTGTTTGCGAGGTTTGTTCCAAAACCTCGCACATAGCGAAGGAGTGTTGGTTTAATCCAAGCAAAAAAAATAAAAAGAAGGAATATAAATTTGACAAAAAGAAAAAGCAACATGCAAAAATATCAAAAAGTGAATCGGAAAATGAAGAGAATGAAGAGTCTTGAGAAGTTGCATGGACTGCTACCAGCAACTATTGTAACGAGAAAACAAGGGAAAAGAAAAAAATTGGATCGTAGATAGCGGTGCATCCAGCCACATGACCAACGATAAGAAAATTATTACTAATATAAGAAGCAGTACGAGGAAAATAAGGCTGGCTGACAACAGCATCATACGAGCAGAGGGGATCGGAGAGGTCACGATTAAGAAATCAGGACAGCCCGACTACCTTCTGAGGGATGTTCTACTAGTACCTCAACTAAAGGGTAACCTCATATCTGTAATCAACCTCAATAACACGACAACCTCAATAACACGACAACCTCAATAACACGACAACCTCAATAACACGAATAACACGACCCTCCCCCCACAAGTGCAATTTTCAAATCCCCTTGAGATTGCCATAAAACATCAAAAATTAATACAATTAACATTAAATTAATCTCTATTATTATGCAAACAACCTCAATAAGGTTTTTTTTCAAATTAACAACGTAACCCAGAACCTCTATAACAAGTCGTTTTGAGAAGTCAACCTCTATAACGCGACTCGAGCACGACACCTCGACTCGACCCTCGATAACACGACAACCTCAATTACACGACAACCGACAACCTCAATAACACGAATAACACGACCCTCCCCCCACAAGTGCAATTTTCAAATCCCCTTGAGATTGCCATAAAACATCAAAAATTAATATAATTAACATTAAATTAATCTCTATTATTATCCAAACAACCTCAATAAGGTTTTTTTTCTAATTAACAACGTAACCCAGAACCTCTATAACAAGTCGTTTAGAGATGTCAACCTCTATAACGCGACTCGAGCACGACACCTCGACACGACCCTCGATAACACGACAACCTCAATAACACGACAACCTCAATAACACGAATAACACGACCCTCCCCCCACAAGTGCAATTTTCAAATCCCCTTGAGATTGCCATAAAACATCAAAAATTAATATAATTAACATTAAATTAATCTCTATTATTATCTAAACAACCTCAATAAGGTATTTTTTTCTAATTAACAACGTAACCCAGAACCTCTATAACAAGTCGTTTTGAGAAGTCAACCTCTATAACGCGACTCGAGCACGACACCTCGACACGACCCTCGATGACCCGACCCTCGATAACACGACCCTCGACCCTCGACTTGTTCAAGATACCCATTCCTTACAGGAATGGGTATCTTGAACAAGTCTGTCGTTGAACACGACCCTCGATAACACGACCCTCGATAACAAGACAACCTCAATAACACGACAACCTCAATAACACGACAACCTCAATAACACGAATAACACGACCCTCCCCCCACAAGTGCAATTTTCAAATCCCCTTGAGATTGCCATAAAACATCAAAAATTAATACAATTAACATTAAATTAATCTCTATTATTATGCAAACAACCTCAATAAGGTTTTTTTTCAAATTAACAACGTAACCCAGAACCTCTATAACAAGTCGTTTTGAGAAGTCAACCTCTATAACGCGACTCGAGCACGACACCTCGACACGACCCTCGATAACACGACAACCTCAATTACACGACAACCTCAATAACACGAATAACACGACCCTCCCCCCACAAGTGCAATTTTCAAATCCCCTTGAGATTGCCATAAAACATCAAAAATTAATATAATTAACATTAAATTAATCTCTATTATTATCCAAACAACCTCAATAAGGTTTTTTTTCTAATTAACAACGTAACCCAGAACCTCTATAACAAGTCGTTTTGAGATGTCAACCTCTATAACGCGACTCGAGCACGACACCTCGACACGACCCTCGATAACACGACAACCTCAATAACACGACAACCTCAATAACACGAATAACACGACCCTCCCCCCACAAGTGCAATTTTCAAATCCCCTTGAGATTGCCATAAAACATCAAAAATTAATACAATTAACATTAAATTAATCTCTATTATTATGCAAACAACCTCAATAAGGTTTTTTTTTCTAATTAACAACGTAACCCAGAACCTCTATAACAAGTCGTTTTGAGAAGTCAACCTCTATAACGCGACTCGAGCACGACACCTCGACACGACCCTCGATGACCCGACCCTCGATAACACGACTCTCGACAACACGACCCTCGACCCTCGACTTGTTCAAGATACCCATTCCTTACAGGAATGGGTATCTTGAACAAGTCTAGACTTGAAAACCCTGCCCATTAACCTCGATAACACGACTGATAGCCAAAATAACCTTGATAACACAACCCTCAACAAAAAGAGCACCTCAATAACAAGACTGTTTCCATAATCCCCTAGTTAATTCTAGTACCTTTAAGAAACGAAAATGTTTAATAAATGTTTAATGTTATGTTTGTTTGCGAGGTTTGTTCCAAAACCTCGCACATAGCGAAGGAGTGTTGGTTTAATCCAAGCAAAAAAAATAAAAAGAAGGAATATAAATTTGACAAAAAGAAAAAGCAACATGCAAAAATATCAAAAAGTGAATCGGAAAATGAAGAGAATGAAGAGTCTTGAGAAGTTGCATGGACTGCTACCAGCAACTATTGTAACGAGAAAACAAGGGAAAAGAAAAAAATTGGATCGTAGATAGCGGTGCATCCAGCCACATGACCAACGATAAGAAAATTATTACTAATATAAGAAGCAGTACGAGGAAAATAAGGCTGGCTGACAACAGCATCATACGAGCAGAGGGGATCGGAGAGGTCACGATTAAGAAATCAGGACAGCCCGACTACCTTCTGAGGGATGTTCTACTAGTACCTCAACTAAAGGGTAACCTCATATCTGTAATCAACCTCAATAACACGACAACCTCAATAACACGACAACCTCAATAACACGACAACCTCAATAACACGAATAACACGACCCTCCCCCCACAAGTGCAATTTTCAAATCCCCTTGAGATTGCCATAAAACATCAAAAATTAATACAATTAACATTAAATTAATCTCTATTATTATGCAAACAACCTCAATAAGGTTTTTTTTCAAATTAACAACGTAACCCAGAACCTCTATAACAAGTCGTTTTGAGAAGTCAACCTCTATAACGCGACTCGAGCACGACACCTCGACTCGACCCTCGATAACACGACAACCTCAATTACACGACAACCGACAACCTCAATAACACGAATAACACGACCCTCCCCCCACAAGTGCAATTTTCAAATCCCCTTGAGATTGCCATAAAACATCAAAAATTAATATAATTAACATTAAATTAATCTCTATTATTATCCAAACAACCTCAATAAGGTTTTTTTTCTAATTAACAACGTAACCCAGAACCTCTATAACAAGTCGTTTAGAGATGTCAACCTCTATAACGCGACTCGAGCACGACACCTCGACACGACCCTCGATGACCCGACCCTCGATAACACGACCCTCGACCCTCGACTTGTTCAAGATACCCATTCCTTACAGGAATGGGTATCTTGAACAAGTCTGTCGTTGAACACGACCC
Source organism: Gerris lacustris (assembly GCA_951217055.1). Taxonomy (NCBI): domain Eukaryota; kingdom Metazoa; phylum Arthropoda; class Insecta; order Hemiptera; family Gerridae; genus Gerris; species Gerris lacustris. The sequence goes on along the minus strand of OX578276.1, from coordinate 84,779,464 downwards.
TCGATAACACGACCCTCGATAACAAGACAACCTCAATAACACGACAACCTCAATAACACGACAACCTCAATAACACGAATAACACGACCCTCCCCCCACAAGTGCAATTTTCAAATCCCCTTGAGATTGCCATAAAACATCAAAAATTAATACAATTAACATTAAATTAATCTCTATTATTATGCAAACAACCTCAATAAGGTTTTTTTTCAAATTAACAACGTAACCCAGAACCTCTATAACAAGTCGTTTTGAGAAGTCAACCTCTATAACGCGACTCGAGCACGACACCTCGACACGACCCTCGATAACACGACAACCTCAATTACACGACAACCTCAATAACACGAATAACACGACCCTCCCCCCACAAGTGCAATTTTCAAATCCCCTTGAGATTGCCATAAAACATCAAAAATTAATATAATTAACATTAAATTAATCTCTATTATTATCCAAACAACCTCAATAAGGTTTTTTTTCTAATTAACAACGTAACCCAGAACCTCTATAACAAGTCGTTTTGAGATGTCAACCTCTATAACGCGACTCGAGCACGACACCTCGACACGACCCTCGATAACACGACAACCTCAATAACACGACAACCTCAATAACACGAATAACACGACCCTCCCCCCACAAGTGCAATTTTCAAATCCCCTTGAGATTGCCATAAAACATCAAAAATTAATACAATTAACATTAAATTAATCTCTATTATTATGCAAACAACCTCAATAAGGTTTTTTTTTCTAATTAACAACGTAACCCAGAACCTCTATAACAAGTCGTTTTGAGAAGTCAACCTCTATAACGCGACTCGAGCACGACACCTCGACACGACCCTCGATGACCCGACCCTCGATAACACGACTCTCGACAACACGACCCTCGACCCTCGACTTGTTCAAGATACCCATTCCTTACAGGAATGGGTATCTTGAACAAGTCTAGACTTGAAAACCCTGCCCATTAACCTCGATAACACGACTGATAGCCAAAATAACCTTGATAACACAACCCTCAACAAAAAGAGCACCTCAATAACAAGACTGTTTCCATAATCCCCTAGTTAATTCTAGTACCTTTAAGAAACGAAAATGTTTAATAAATGTTTAATGTTATGTTTGTTTGCGAGGTTTGTTCCAAAACCTCGCACATAGCGAAGGAGTGTTGGTTTAATCCAAGCAATAAAAATAAAAAGAAGGAATATAAATTTGACAAAAAGAAAAAGCAACATGCAAAAATATCAAAAAGTGAATCGGAAAATGAAGAGAATGAAGAGTCTTGCGAAGTTGCATGGACTGCTACCAGCAACTATTGTAACGAGAAAACAAGGGAAAAGAAAAAAATTGGATCGTAGATAGCGGTGCAACCAGCCACATGACCAACGATAAGAAAATTATTACTAATATAAGAAGCAGTACGAGGAAAATAAGGCTGGCTGACAACAGCATCATACGAGCAGAGGGGATCAGAGAGGTCACGATTAAGAAATCAGGACAGCCCGACTACCTTCTGAGGGATGTTCTACTAGTACCTCAACTAAAGGGTAACCTCATATCTGTAATCAACCTCAATAACACGATAACCTCAATAACACGACAACCTCAATAACACGACAACCTCAATAACACGAATAACACGACCCTCCCCCCACAAGTGCAATTTTCAAATCCCCTTGAGATTGCCATAAAACATCAAAAATTAATATAATTAACATTAAATTAATCTCTATTATTATCCAAACAACCTCAATAAGGTTTTTTTTCTAATTAACAACGTAACCCAGAACCTCTATAACAAGTCGTTTAGAGATGTCAACCTCTATAACGCGACTCGAGCACGACACCTCGACACGACCCTCGATAACACGACAACCTCAATAACACGACAACCTCAATAACACGACAACCTCAATAACACGAATAACACGACCCTCCCCCCACAAGTGCAATTTTCAAATCCCCTTGAGATTGCCATAAAACATCAAAAATTAATATAATTAACATTAAATTAATCTCTATTATTATCTAAACAACCTCAATAAGGTTTTTTTTCTAATTAACAACGTAACCCAGAACCTCTATAACAAGTCGTTTTGAGAAGTCAACCTCTATAACGCGACTCGAGCACGACACCTCGACACGACCCTCGATGACCCGACCCTCGATAACACGACCCTCGACCCTCGACTTGTTCAAGATACCCATTCCTTACAGGAATGGGTATCTTGAACAAGTCTGTCGTTGAACACGACCCTCGATAACACGACCCTCGATAACAAGACAACCTCAATAACACGACAACCTCAATAACACGACAACCTCAATAACACGAATAACACGACCCTCCCCCCACAAGTGCAATTTTCAAATCCCCTTGAGATTGCCATAAAACATCAAAAATTAATACAATTAACATTAAATTAATCTCTATTATTATCTAAACAACCTCAATAAGGTTTTTTTTTCTAATTAACAACGTAACCCAGAACCTCTATAACAAGTCGTTTTGAGAAGACAACCTCTATAATGCGGCTCGAACACGACACCTCGACACGACCCTCGATGACCCGACCCTCGATAACACGACCCTCGACCCTCGACTTGTTCAAGATACCCATTCCTTACAGGAATGGGTATCTTGAACAAGTCTGTCGTTGAACACGACCCTCGATAACACGACCCTCGATAACAAGACAACCTCAATAACACGACAACCTCAATAACACGAATAACACGACCCTCCCCCCACAAGTGCAATTTTCAAATCCCCTTGAGATTGCCATAAAACATCAAAAATTAATACAATTAACATTAAATTAATCTCTATTATTATGCAAACAACCTCAATAAGGTTTTTTTTCAAATTAACAACGTAACCCAGAACCTCTATAACAAGTCGTTTTGAGAAGTCAACCTCTATAACGCGACTCGAGCACGACACCTCGACACGACCCTCGATAACACGACAACCTCAATTACACGACAACCTCAATAACACGAATAACACGACCCTCCCCCCACAAGTGCAATTTTCAAATCCCCTTGAGATTGCCATAAAACATCAAAAATTAATATAATTAACATTAAATTAATCTCTATTATTATCCAAACAACCTCAATAAGGTTTTTTTTCTAATTAACAACGTAACCCAGAACCTATATAACAAGTCGTTTAGAGATGTCAACCTCTATAACGCGACTCGAGCACGACACCTCGACACGACCCTCGATAACACGACAACCTCAATAACACGACAACCTCAATAACACGAATAACACGACCCTCCCCCCACAAGTGCAATTTTCAAATCCCCTTGAGATTGCCATAAAACATCAAAAATTAATATAATTAACATTAAATTAATCTCTATTATTATCTAAACAACCTCAATAAGGTTTTTTTTCTAATTTACAACGTAACCCAGAACCTCTATAACAAGTCGTTTTGAGAAGTCAACCTCTATAACGCGACTCGAGCACGACACCTCGACACGACCCTCGATGACCCGACCCTCGATAACACGACCCTCGATCCTCGACTTGTTCAAGATACCCATTCCTTACAGGAATGGGTATCTTGAACAAGTCTGTCGTTGAACACGACCCTCGATAACACGACCCTCGATAACAAGACAACCTCAATAACACGACAACCTCAATAACACGACAACCTCAATAACACGAATAACACGACCCTCCCCCCACAAGTGCAATTTTCAAATCCCCTTGAGATTGCCATAAAACATCAAAAATTAATACAATTAACATTAAATTAATCTCTATTATTATGCAAACAACCTCAATAAGGTTTTTTTTCAAATTAACAACGTAACCCAGAACCTCTATAACAAGTCGTTTTGAGAAGTCAACCTCTATAACGCGACTCGAGCACGACACCTCGACACGACCCTCGATAACACGACAACCTCAATTACACGACAACCTCAATAACACGAATAACACGACCCTCCCCCCACAAGTGCAATTTTCAAATCCCCTTGAGATTGCCATAAAACATCAAAAATTAATATAATTAACATTAAATTAATCTCTATTATTATCCAAACAACCTCAATAAGGTTTTTTTTCTAATTAACAACGTAACCCAGAACCTCTATAACAAGTCGTTTTGAGATGTCAACCTCTATAACGCGACTCGAGCACGACACCTCGACACGACCCTCGATAACACGACAACCTCAATAACACGACAACCTCAATAACACGAATAACACGACCCTCCCCCCACAAGTGCAATTTTCAAATCCCCTTGAGATTGCCATAAAACATCAAAAATTAATATAATTAACATTAAATTAATCTCTATTATTATCTAAACAACCTCAATAAGGTTTTTATTTCTAATTAACAACGTAACCCAGAACCTCTATAACAAGTCGTTTTGAGAAGTCAACCTCTATAACGCGACTCGAGCACGACACCTCGACACGACCCTCGATGACCCGACCCTTGATAACACGACCCTCGACCCTCGACTTGTTCAAGATACCCATTCCTTACAGGAATGGGTATCTTGAACAAGTCTGTCGTTGAACACGACCCTCGATAACACGACCCTCGATAACAAGACAACCTCAATAACACGACAACCTCAATAACACGACAACCTCAATAACACGAATAACACGACCCTCCCCCCACAAGTGCAATTTTCAAATCCCCTTGAGATTGCCATAAAACATCAAAAATTAATACAATTAACATTAAATTAATCTCTATTATTATGCAAACAACCTCAATAAGGTTTTTTTTCAAATTAACAACGTAACCCAGAACCTCTATAACAAGTCGTTTTCAGAAGTCAACCTCTATAACGCGACTCGAGCACGACACCTCGACACGACCCTCGATAACACGACAACCTCAATTACACGACAACCTCAATAACACGAATAACACGACCCTCCCCCCACAAGTGCAATTTTCAAATCCCCTTGAGATTGCCATAAAACATCAAAAATTAATATAATTAACATTAAATTAATCTCTATTATTATCCAAACAACCTCAATAAGGTTTTTTTTCTAATTAACAACGTAACCCAGAACCTCTATAACAAGTCGTTTTGAGATGTCAACCTCTATAACGCGACTCGAGCACGACACCTCGACACGACCCTCAATAACACGACAACCTCAATAACACGACAACCTCAATAACACGAATAACACGACCCTCCCCCCACAAGTGCAATTTTCAAATCCCCTTGAGATTGCCATAAAACATCAAAAATTAATACAATTAACATTAAATTAATCTCTATTATTATCTAAACAACCTCAATAAGGTTTTTTTTTCTAATTAACAACGTAACCCAGAACCTCTATAACAAGTCGTTTTGAGAAGACAACCTCTATAACGCGACTCGAGCACGACACTTCGACACGACCCTCGATGACCCGACCCTCGATAACACGACCCTCGACCCTCGACTTGTTCAAGATACCCATTCCTTACAGGAATGGGTATCTTGAACAAGTCTGTCGTTGAACACGACCCTCGATAACACGACCCTCGATAACAAGACAACCTCAATAACACGACAACCTCAATAACACGAATAACACGACCCTCCCCCCACAAGTGCAATTTTCAAATCCCCTTGAGATTGCCATAAAACATCAAAAATTAATACAATTAACATTAAATTAATCTCTATTATTATGCAAACAACCTCAATAAGGTTTTTTTTTCAAATTAACAACGTAACCCAGAACCTCTATAACAAGTCGTTTTGAGAAGTCAACCTCTATAACGCGACTCGAGCACGACACCTCGACACGACCCTCGATAACACGACAACCTCAATTACACGACAACCTCAATAACACGAATAACACGACCCTCCCCCCACAAGTGCAATTTTCAAATCCCCTTGAGATTGCCATAAAACATCAAAAATTAATATAATTAACATTAAATTAATCTCTATTATTATCCAAACAACCTCAATAAGGTTTTTTTTCTAATTAACAACGTAACCCAGAACCTATATAACAAGTCGTTTAGAGATGTCAACCTCTATAACGCGACTCGAGCACGACACCTCGACACGACCCTCGATAACACGACAACCTCAATAACACGACAACCTCAATAACACGAATAACACGACCCTCCCCCCACAAGTGCAATTTTCAAATCCCCTTGAGATTGCCATAAAACATCAAAAATTAATATAATTAACATTAAATTAATCTCTATTATTATCTAAACAACCTCAATAAGGTTTTTTTTCTAATTAACAACGTAACCCAGAACCTCTATAACAAGTCGTTTTGAGAAGTCAACCTCTATAACGCGACTCGAGCACGACACCTCGACACGACCCTCGATGACCCGACCCTCGATAACACGACCCTCGACCCTCGACTTGTTCAAGATACCCATTCCTTACAGGAATGGGTATCTTGAACAAGTCTGTCGTTGAACACGACCCTCGATAACACGACCCTCGATAACAAGACAACCTCAATAACACGACAACCTCAATAACACGACAACCTCAATAACACGAATAACACGACCCTCCCCCCACAAGTGCAATTTTCAAATCCCCTTGAGATTGCCATAAAACATCAAAAATTAATACAATTAACATTAAATTAATCTCTATTATTATGCAAACAACCTCAATAAGGTTTTTTTTCAAATTAACAACGTAACCCAGAACCTCTATAACAAGTCGTTTTGAGAAGTCAACCTCTATAACGCGACTCGAGCACGACACCTCGACACGACCCTCGATAACACGACAACCTCAATTACACGACAACCTCAATAACACGAATAACACGACCCTCCCCCCACAAGTGCAATTTTCAAATCCCCTTGAGATTGCCATAAAACATCAAAAATTAATATAATTAACATTAAATTAATCTCTATTATTATCCAAACAACCTCAATAAGGTTTTTTTTCTAATTAACAACGTAACCCAGAACCTCTATAACAAGTCGTTTTGAGATGTCAACCTCTATAACGCGACTCGAGCACGACACCTCGACACGACCCTCGATAACACGACAACCTCAATAACACGACAACCTCAATAACACGAATAACACGACCCTCCCCCCACAAGTGCAATTTTCAAATCCCCTTGAGATTGCCATAAAACATCAAAAATTAATACAATTAACATTAAATTAATCTCTATTATTATGCAAACAACCTCAATAAGGTTTTTTTTTCTAATTAACAACGTAACCCAGAACCTCTATAACAAGTCGTTTTGAGAAGTCAACCTCTATAACGCGACTCGAGCACGACACCTCGACACGACCCTCGATGACCCGACCCTCGATAACACGACCCTCGACCCTCGACTTGTTCAAGATACCCATTCCTTACAGGAATGGGTATCTTGAACAAGTCTGTCGTTGAACACGACCCTCGATAACACGACCCTCGATAACAAGACAACCTCAATAACACGACAACCTCAATAACACGACAACCTCAATAACACGAATAACACGACCCTCCCCCCACAAGTGCAATTTTCAAATCCCCTTGAGATTGCCATAAAACATCAAAAATTAATACAATTAACATTAAATTAATCTCTATTATTATGCAAACAACCTCAATAAGGTTTTTTTTCAAATTAACAACGTAACCCAGAACCTCTATAACAAGTCGTTTTGAGAAGTCAACCTCTATAACGCGACTCGAGCACGACACCTCGACACGACCCTCGATAACACGACAACCTCAATTACACGACAACCTCAATAACACGAATAACACGACCCTCCCCCCACAAGTGCAATTTTCAAATCCCCTTGAGATTGCCATAAAACATCAAAAATTAATATAATTAACATTAAATTAATCTCTATTATTATCTAAACAACCTCAATAAGGTTTTTTTTCTAATTAACAACGTAACCCAGAACCTCTATAACAAGTCGTTTTGAGAAGTCAACCTCTATAACGCGACTCGAGCACGACACCTCGACACGACCCTCGATGACCCGACCCTCGATAACACGACTCTCGACAACACGACCCTCGACCCTCGACTTGTTCAAGATACCCATTCCTTACAGGAATGGGTATCTTGAACAAGTCTAGACTTGAAAACCCTGCCCATTAACCTCGATAACACGACTGATAGCCAAAATAACCTTGATAACACAACCCTCAACAAAAAGAGCACCTCAATAACAAGACTGTTTCCATAATCCCCTAGTTAATTCTAGTACCTTTAAGAAACGAAAATGTTTAATAAATGTTTAATGTTATGTTTGTTTGCGAGGTTTGTTCCAAAACCTCGCACATAGCGAAGGAGTGTTGGTTTAATCCAAGCAATAAAAATAAAAAGAAGGAATATAAATTTGACAAAAAGAAAAAGCAACATGCAAAAATATCAAAAAGTGAATCGGAAAATGAAGAGAATGAAGAGTCTTGCGAAGTTGCATGGACTGCTACCAGCAACTATTGTAACGAGAAAACAAGGGAAAAGAAAAAAATTGGATCGTAGATAGCGGTGCAACCAGCCACATGACCAACGATAAGAAAATTATTACTAATATAAGAAGCAGTACGAGGAAAATAAGGCTGGCTGACAACAGCATCATACGAGCAGAGGGGATCGGAGAGGTCACGATTAAGAAATCAGGAAAGCCCGACTACCTTCTGAGGGATGTTCTACTAGTACCTCAACTAAAGGGTAACCTCATATCTGTAATCAACCTCAATAACACGACAACCTCAATAACACGACAACCTCAATAACACGACAACCTCAAAAACACGACAACCTCAATAACACGAATAACACGACCCTCCCCCCACAAGTGCAATTTTCAAATCCCCTTGAGATTGCCATAAAACATCAAAAATTAATAGAATTAACATTAAATTAATCTCTATTATTATGCAAACAACCTCAATAAGGTTTTTTTTCAAATTAACAACGTAACCCAGAACCTCTATAACAAGTCGTTTTGAGAAGTCAACCTCTATAACGCGACTCGAGCACGACACCTCGACACGACCCTCGATAACACGACAACCTCAATTACACGACAACCGACAACCTCAATAACACGAATAACACGACCCTCCCCCCACAAGTGCAATTTTCAAATCCCCTTGAGATTGCCATAAAACATCAAAAATTAATATAATTAACATTAAATTAATCTCTATTATTATCCAAACAACCTCAATAAGGTTTTTTTTCTAATTAACAACGTAACCCAGAACCTCTATAACAAGTCGTTTAGAGATGTCAACCTCTATAACGCGACTCGAGCACGACACCTCGACACGACCCTCGATAACACGACAACCTCAATAACACGACAACCTCAATAACACGAATAACACGACCCTCCCCCCACAAGTGCAATTTTCAAATCCCCTTGAGATTGCCATAAAACATCAAAAATTAATATAATTAACATTAAATTAATCTCTATTATTATCTAAACAACCTCAATAAGGTTTTTTTTCTAATTAACAACGTAACCCAGAACCTCTATAACAAGTCGTTTTGAGAAGTCAACCTCTATAACGCGACTCGAGCACGACACCTCGACACGACCCTCGATGACCCGACCCTCGATAACACGACCCTCGACCCTCGACTTGTTCAAGATACCCATTCCTTACAGGAATGGGTATCTTGAACAAGTCTGTCGTTGAACACGACCCTCGATAACACGACCCTCGATAACAAGACAACCTCAATAACACGACAACCTCAATAACACGAATAACACGACCCTCCCCCCACAAGTGCAATTTTCAAATCCCCTTGAGATTGCCATAAAACATCAAAAATTAATACAATTAACATTAAATTAATCTCTATTATTATAAAAACAACCTCAATAAGGTTTTTTTTCAAATTAACAACGTAACCCAGAACCTCTATAACAAGTCGTTTTGAGAAGTCAACCTCTATAACGCGACTCGAGCACGACACCTCGACACGACCCTCGATAACACGACAACCTCAATTACACGACAACCTCAATAACACGAATAACACGACCCTCCCCCCACAAGTGCAATTTTCAAATCCCCTTGAGATTGCCATAAAACATCAAAAATTAATATAATTAACATTAAATTAATCTCTATTATTATCTAAACAACCTCAATAAGGTTTTTTTTCTAATTAACAACGTAACCCAGAACCTCTATAACAAGTCGTTTTGAGAAGTCAACCTCTATAACGCGACTCGAGCACGACACCTCGACACGACCCTCGATGACCCGACCCTCGATAACACGACTCTCGACAACACGACCCTCGACCCTCGACTTGTTCAAGATACCCATTCCTTACAGGAATGGGTATCTTGAACAAGTCTAGACTTGAAAACCCTGCCCATTAACCTCGATAACACGACTGATAGCCAAAATAACCTTGATAACACAACCCTCAACAAAAAGAGCACCTCAATAACAAGACTGTTTCCATAATCCCCTAGTTAATTCTAGTACCTTTAAGAAACGAAAATGTTTAATAAATGTTTAATGTTATGTTTGTTTGCGAGGTTTGTTCCAAAACCTCGCACATAGCGAAGGAGTGTTGGTTTAATCCAAGCAATAAAAATAAAAAGAAGGAATATAAATTTGACAAAAAGAAAAAGCAACATGCAAAAATATCAAAAAGTGAATCGGAAAATGAAGAGAATGAAGAGTCTTGCGAAGTTGCATGGACTGCTACCAGCAACTATTGTAACGAGAAAACAAGGGAAAAGAAAAAAATTGGATCGTAGATAGCGGTGCAACCAGCCACATGACCAACGATAAGAAAATTATTACTAATATAAGAAGCAGTACGAGGAAAATAAGGCTGGCTGACAACAGCATCATACGAGCAGAGGGGATCGGAGAGGTCACGATTAAGAAATCAGGAAAGCCCGACTACCTTCTGAGGGATGTTCTACTAGTACCTCAACTAAAGGGTAACCTCATATCTGTAATCAACCTCAATAACACGACAACCTCAATAACACGACAACCTCAATAACACGACAACCTCAAAAACACGACAACCTCAATAACACGAATAACACGACCCTCCCCCCACAAGTGCAATTTTCAAATCCCCTTGAGATTGCCATAAAACATCAAAAATTAATAGAATTAACATTAAATTAATCTCTATTATTATGCAAACAACCTCAATAAGGTTTTTTTTCAAATTAACAACGTAACCCAGAACCTCTATAACAAGTCGTTTTGAGAAGTCAACCTCTATAACGCGACTCGAGCACGACACCTCGACACGACCCTCGATAACACGACAACCTCAATTACACGACAACCGACAACCTCAATAACACGAATAACACGACCCTCCCCCCACAAGTGCAATTTTCAAATCCCCTTGAGATTGCCATAAAACATCAAAAATTAATATAATTAACATTAAATTAATCTCTATTATTATCCAAACAACCTCAATAAGGTTTTTTTTCTAATTAACAACGTAACCCAGAACCTCTATAACAAGTCGTTTAGAGATGTCAACCTCTATAACGCGACTCGAGCACGACACCTCGACACGACCCTCGATAACACGACAACCTCAATAACACGACAACCTCAATAACACGAATAACACGACCCTCCCCCCACAAGTGCAATTTTCAAATCCCCTTGAGATTGCCATAAAACATCAAAAATTAATATAATTAACATTAAATTAATCTCTATTATTATCTAAACAACCTCAATAAGGTTTTTTTTCTAATTAACAACGTAACCCAGAACCTCTATAACAAGTCGTTTTGAGAAGTCAACCTCTATAACGCGACTCGAGCACGACACCTCGACACGACCCTCGATGACCCGACCCTCGATAACACGACCCTCGACCCTCGACTTGTTCAAGATACCCATTCCTTACAGGAATGGGTATCTTGAACAAGTCTGTCGTTGAACACGACCCTCGATAACACGACCCTCGATAACAAGACAACCTCAATAACACGACAACCTCAATAACACGAATAACACGACCCTCCCCCCACAAGTGCAATTTTCAAATCCCCTTGAGATTGCCATAAAACATCAAAAATTAATACAATTAACATTAAATTAATCTCTATTATTATAAAAACAACCTCAATAAGGTTTTTTTTCAAATTAACAACGTAACCCAGAACCTCTATAACAAGTCGTTTTGAGAAGTCAACCTCTATAACGCGACTCGAGCACGACACCTCGACACGACCCTCGATAACACGACAACCTCAATTACACGACAACCTCAATAACACGAATAACACGACCCTCCCCCCACAAGTGCAATTTTCAAATCCCCTTGAGATTGCCATAAAACATCAAAAATTAATATAATTAACATTAAATTAATCTCTATTATTATCCAAACAACCTCAATAAGGTTTTTTTTCTAATTAACAACGTAACCCAGAACCTCTATAACAAGTCGTTTTAAGATGTCAACCTCTATAACGCGACTCGAGCACGACACCTCGACACGACCCTCGATGACCCGACCCTCGATAACACGACCCTCGACCCTCGACTTGTTCAAGATACCCATTCCTTACAGGAATGGGTATCTTGAACAAGTCTGTCGTTGAACACGACCCTCGATAACACGACCCTCGATAACAAGACAACCTCAATAACACGACAACCTCAATAACACGACAACCTCAATAACACGAATAACACGACCCTCCCCCCACAAGTGCAATTTTCAAATCCCCTTGAGATTGCCATAAAACATCAAAAATTAATACAATTAACATTAAATTAATCTCTATTATTATGCAAACAACCTCAATAAGGTTTTTTTTCAAATTAACAACGTAACCCAGAACCTCTATAACAAGTCGTTTTGAGAAGTCAACCTCTATAACGCGACTCGAGCACGACACCTCGACACGACCCTCGATAACACGACAACCTCAATTACACGACAACCTCAATAACACGAATAACACGACCCTCCCCCCACAAGTGCAATTTTCAAATCCCCTTGAGATTGCCATAAAACATCAAAAATTAATATAATTAACATTAAATTAATCTCTATTATTATCCAAACAACCTCAATAAGGTTTTTTTTCTAATTAACAACGTAACCCAGAACCTCTATAACAAGTCGTTTAGAGATGTCAACCTCTATAACGCGACTCGAGCACGACACCTCGACACGACCCTCGATAACACGACAACCTCAATAACACGACAACCTCAATAACACGAATAACACGACCCTCCCCCCACAAGTGCAATTTTCAAATCCCCTTGAGATTGCCATAAAACATCAAAAATTAATATAATTAACATTAAATTAATCTCTATTATTATCTAAACAACCTCAATAAGGTTTTTTTTCTAATTAACAACGTAACCCAGAACCTCTATAACAAGTCGTTTTGAGAAGTCAACCTCTATAACGCGACTCGAGCACGACACCTCGACACGACCCTCGATGACCCGACCCTCGATAACACGACCCTCGACCCTCGACTTGTTCAAGATACCCATTCCTTACAGGAATGGGTATCTTGAACAAGTCTGTCGTTGAACACGACCCTCGATAACACGACCCTCGATAACAAGACAACCTCAATAACACGACAACCTCAATAACACGACAACCTCAATAACACGAATAACACGACCCTCCCCCCACAAGTGCAATTTTCAAATCCCCTTGAGATTGCCATAAAACATCAAAAATTAATACAATTAACATTAAATTAATCTCTATTATTATGCAAACAACCTCAATAAGGTTTTTTTTCAAATTAACAACGTAACCCAGAACCTCTATAACAAGTCGTTTTGAGAAGTCAACCTCTATAACGCGACTCGAGCACGACACCTCGACACGACCCTCGATAACACGACAACCTCAATTACACGACAACCGACAACCTCAATAACACGAATAACACGACCCTCCCCCCACAAGTGCAATTTTCAAATCCCCTTGAGATTGCCATAAAACATCAAAAATTAATATAATTAACATTAAATTAATCTCTATTATTATCCAAACAACCTCAATAAGGTTTTTTTTCTAATTAACAACGTAACCCAGAACCTCTATAACAAGTCGTTTTGAGATGTCAACCTCTATAACGCGACTCGAGCACGACACCTCGACACGACCCTCGATAACACGACAACCTCAATAACACGACAACCTCAATAACACGAATAACACGACCCTCCCCCCACAAGTGCAATTTTCAAATCCCCTTGAGATTGCCATAAAACATCAAAAATTTATATAATTAACATTAAATTAATCTCTATTATTATCTAAACAACCTCAATAAGGTTTTTTTTCTAATTAACAACGTAACCCAGAACCTTTATAACAAGTCGTTTTGAGAAGTCAACCTCTATAACAGGACTCGAGCACGACACCTCGACACGACCCTCGATGACCCGACCCTCGATAACACGACCCTCGACCCTCGACTTGTTCAAGATACCCATTCCTTACAGGAATGGGTATCTTGAACAAGCCTGTCGTTGAACACGACCCTCGATAACACGACCCTCGATAACAAGACAACCTCAATAACACGACAACCTCAATAACACGAATAACACGACCCTCCCCCCACAAGTGCAATTTTCAAATCCCCTTGAGATTGCCATAAAACATCAAAAATTAATACAATTAACATTAAATTAATCTCTATTATTATAAAAACAACCTCAATAAGGTTTTTTTTCAAATTAACAACGTAACCCAGAACCTCTATAACAAGTCGTTTTGAGAAGTCAACCTCTATAACGCGACTCGAGCACGACACCTCGACACGACCCTCGATAACACGACAACCTCAATTACACGACAACCTCAATAACACGAATAACACGACCCTCCCCCCACAAGTGCAATTTTCAAATCCCCTTGAGATTGCCATAAAACATCAAAAATTAATATAATTAACATTAAATTAATCTCTATTATTATCCAAACAACCTCAATAAGGTTTTTTTTCTAATTAACAACGTAACCCAGAACCTCTATAACAAGTCGTTTTAAGATGTCAACCTCTATAACGCGACTCGAGCACGACACCTCGACACGACCCTCGATGACCCGACCCTCGATAACACGACCCTCGACCCTCGACTTGTTCAAGATACCCATTCCTTACAGGAATGGGTATCTTGAACAAGTCTGTCGTTGAACACGACCCTCGATAACACGACCCTCGATAACAAGACAACCTCAATAACACGACAACCTCAATAACACGACAACCTCAATAACACGAATAACACGACCCTCCCCCCACAAGTGCAATTTTCAAATCCCCTTGAGATTGCCATAAAACATCAAAAATTAATACAATTAACATTAAATTAATCTCTATTATTATGCAAACAACCTCAATAAGGTTTTTTTTCAAATTAACAACGTAACCCAGAACCTCTATAACAAGTCGTTTTGAGAAGTCAACCTCTATAACGCGACTCGAGCACGACACCTCGACACGACCCTCGATAACACGACAACCTCAATTACACGACAACCTCAATAACACGAATAACACGACCCTCCCCCCACAAGTGCAATTTTCAAATCCCCTTGAGATTGCCATAAAACATCAAAAATTAATATAATTAACATTAAATTAATCTCTATTATTATCCAAACAACCTCAATAAGGTTTTTTTTCTAATTAACAACGTAACCCAGAACCTCTATAACAAGTCGTTTAGAGATGTCAACCTCTATAACGCGACTCGAGCACGACACCTCGACACGACCCTCGATAACACGACAACCTCAATAACACGACAACCTCAATAACACGAATAACACGACCCTCCCCCCACAAGTGCAATTTTCAAATCCCCTTGAGATTGCCATAAAACATCAAAAATTAATATAATTAACATTAAATTAATCTCTATTATTATCTAAACAACCTCAATAAGGTTTTTTTTCTAATTAACAACGTAACCCAGAACCTCTATAACAAGTCGTTTTGAGAAGTCAACCTCTATAACGCGACTCGAGCACGACACCTCGACACGACCCTCGATGACCCGACCCTCGATAACACGACCCTCGACCCTCGACTTGTTCAAGATACCCATTCCTTACAGGAATGGGTATCTTGAACAAGTCTGTCGTTGAACACGACCCTCGATAACACGACCCTCGATAACAAGACAACCTCAATAACACGACAACCTCAATAACACGACAACCTCAATAACACGAATAACACGACCCTCCCCCCACAAGTGCAATTTTCAAATCCCCTTGAGATTGCCATAAAACATCAAAAATTAATACAATTAACATTAAATTAATCTCTATTATTATGCAAACAACCTCAATAAGGTTTTTTTTCAAATTAACAACGTAACCCAGAACCTCTATAACAAGTCGTTTTGAGAAGTCAACCTCTATAACGCGACTCGAGCACGACACCTCGACACGACCCTCGATAACACGACAACCTCAATTACACGACAACCGACAACCTCAATAACACGAATAACACGACCCTCCCCCCACAAGTGCAATTTTCAAATCCCCTTGAGATTGCCATAAAACATCAAAAATTAATATAATTAACATTAAATTAATCTCTATTATTATCCAAACAACCTCAATAAGGTTTTTTTTCTAATTAACAACGTAACCCAGAACCTCTATAACAAGTCGTTTTGAGATGTCAACCTCTATAACGCGACTCGAGCACGACACCTCGACACGACCCTCGATAACACGACAACCTCAATAACACGACAACCTCAATAACACGAATAACACGACCCTCCCCCCACAAGTGCAATTTTCAAATCCCCTTGAGATTGCCATAAAACATCAAAAATTTATATAATTAACATTAAATTAATCTCTATTATTATCTAAACAACCTCAATAAGGTTTTTTTTCTAATTAACAACGTAACCCAGAACCTTTATAACAAGTCGTTTTGAGAAGTCAACCTCTATAACAGGACTCGAGCACGACACCTCGACACGACCCTCGATGACCCGACCCTCGATAACACGACCCTCGACCCTCGACTTGTTCAAGATACCCATTCCTTACAGGAATGGGTATCTTGAACAAGCCTGTCGTTGAACACGACCCTCGATAACACGACCCTCGATAACAAGACAACCTCAATAACACGACAACCTCAATAACACGACAACCTCAATAACACGAATAACACGACCCTCCCCCCACAAGTGCAATTTTCAAATCCCCTTGAGATTGCCATAAAACATTAAAAATTAATACAATTAACATTAAATTAATCTCTATTATTATGCAAACAACCTCAATAAGGTTTTTTTTCAAATTAACAACGTAACCCAGAACCTCTATAACAAGTCGTTTTGAGAAGTCAACCTCTATAACGCGACTCGAGCACGACACCTCGACACGACCCTCGATAACACGACAACCTCAATTACACGACAACCTCAATAACACGAATAACACGACCCTCCCCCCACAAGTGCAATTTTCAAATCCCCTTGAGATTGCCATAAAACATCAAAAATTAATATAATTAACATTAAATTAATCTCTATTATTATCCAAACAACCTCAATAAGGTTTTTTTTCTAATTAACAACGTAACCCAGAACCTCTATAACAAGTCGTTTAGAGATGTCAACCTCTATAACGCGACTCGAGCACGACACCTCGACACGACCCTCGATAACACGACAACCTCAATTACACGACAACCTCAATAACACGAATAACACGACCCTCCCCCCACAAGTGCAATTTTCAAATCCCCTTGAGATTGCCATAAAACATCAAAAATTAATATAATTAACATTAAATTAATCTCTATTATTATCCAAACAACCTCAATAAGGTTTTTTTTCTAATTAACAACGTAACCCAGAACCTCTATAACAAGTCGTTTTAAGATGTCAACCTCTATAACGCGACTCGAGCACGACACCTCGACACGACCCTCGATGACCCGACCCTCGATAACACGACCCTCGACCCTCGACTTGTTCAAGATACCCATTCCTTACAGGAATGGGTATCTTGAACAAGTCTGTCGTTGAACACGACCCTCGATAACACGACCCTCGATAACAAGACAACCTCAATAACACGACAACCTCAATAACACGACAACCTCAATAACACGAATAACACGACCCTCCCCCCACAAGTGCAATTTTCAAATCCCCTTGAGATTGCCATAAAACATCAAAAATTAATACAATTAACATTAAATTAATCTCTATTATTATGCAAACAACCTCAATAAGGTTTTTTTTCAAATTAACAACGTAACCCAGAACCTCTATAACAAGTCGTTTTGAGAAGTCAACCTCTATAACGCGACTCGAGCACGACACCTCGACACGACCCTCGATAACACGACAACCTCAATTACACGACAACCTCAATAACACGAATAACACGACCCTCCCCCCACAAGTGCAATTTTCAAATCCCCTTGAGATTGCCATAAAACATCAAAAATTAATATAATTAACATTAAATTAATCTCTATTATTATCCAAACAACCTCAATAAGGTTTTTTTTCTAATTAACAACGTAACCCAGAACCTCTATAACAAGTCGTTTAGAGATGTCAACCTCTATAACGCGACTCGAGCACGACACCTCGACACGACCCTCGATAACACGACAACCTCAATAACACGACAACCTCAATAACACGAATAACACGACCCTCCCCCCACAAGTGCAATTTTCAAATCCCCTTGAGATTGCCATAAAACATCAAAAATTAATATAATTAACATTAAATTAATCTCTATTATTATCTAAACAACCTCAATAAGGTTTTTTTTCTAATTAACAACGTAACCCAGAACCTCTATAACAAGTCGTTTTGAGAAGTCAACCTCTATAACGCGACTCGAGCACGACACCTCGACACGACCCTCGATGACCCGACCCTCGATAACACGACCCTCGACCCTCGACTTGTTCAAGATACCCATTCCTTACAGGAATGGGTATCTTGAACAAGTCTGTCGTTGAACACGACCCTCGATAACACGACCCTCGATAACAAGACAACCTCAATAACACGACAACCTCAATAACACGACAACCTCAATAACACGAATAACACGACCCTCCCCCCACAAGTGCAATTTTCAAATCCCCTTGAGATTGCCATAAAACATCAAAAATTAATACAATTAACATTAAATTAATCTCTATTATTATGCAAACAACCTCAATAAGGTTTTTTTTCAAATTAACAACGTAACCCAGAACCTCTATAACAAGTCGTTTTGAGAAGTCAACCTCTATAACGCGACTCGAGCACGACACCTCGACACGACCCTCGATAACACGACAACCTCAATTACACGACAACCGACAACCTCAATAACACGAATAACACGACCCTCCCCCCACAAGTGCAATTTTCAAATCCCCTTGAGATTGCCATAAAACATCAAAAATTAATATAATTAACATTAAATTAATCTCTATTATTATCCAAACAACCTCAATAAGGTTTTTTTTCTAATTAACAACGTAACCCAGAACCTCTATAACAAGTCGTTTTGAGATGTCAACCTCTATAACGCGACTCGAGCACGACACCTCGACACGACCCTCGATAACACGACAACCTCAATAACACGACAACCTCAATAACACGAATAACACGACCCTCCCCCCACAAGTGCAATTTTCAAATCCCCTTGAGATTGCCATAAAACATCAAAAATTTATATAATTAACATTAAATTAATCTCTATTATTATCTAAACAACCTCAATAAGGTTTTTTTTCTAATTAACAACGTAACCCAGAACCTTTATAACAAGTCGTTTTGAGAAGTCAACCTCTATAACAGGACTCGAGCACGACACCTCGACACGACCCTCGATGACCCGACCCTCGATAACACGACCCTCGACCCTCGACTTGTTCAAGATACCCATTCCTTACAGGAATGGGTATCTTGAACAAGCCTGTCGTTGAACACGACCCTCGATAACACGACCCTCGATAACAAGACAACCTCAATAACACGACAACCTCAATAACACGAATAACACGACCCTCCCCCCACAAGTGCAATTTTCAAATCCCCTTGAGATTGCCATAAAACATCAAAAATTAATACAATTAACATTAAATTAATCTCTATTATTATAAAAACAACCTCAATAAGGTTTTTTTTCAAATTAACAACGTAACCCAGAACCTCTATAACAAGTCGTTTTGAGAAGTCAACCTCTATAACGCGACTCGAGCACGACACCTCGACACGACCCTCGATAACACGACAACCTCAATTACACGACAACCTCAATAACACGAATAACACGACCCTCCCCCCACAAGTGCAATTTTCAAATCCCCTTGAGATTGCCATAAAACATCAAAAATTAATATAATTAACATTAAATTAATCTCTATTATTATCCAAACAACCTCAATAAGGTTTTTTTTCTAATTAACAACGTAACCCAGAACCTCTATAACAAGTCGTTTTAAGATGTCAACCTCTATAACGCGACTCGAGCACGACACCTCGACACGACCCTCGATGACCCGACCCTCGATAACACGACCCTCGACCCTCGACTTGTTCAAGATACCCATTCCTTACAGGAATGGGTATCTTGAACAAGTCTGTCGTTGAACACGACCCTCGATAACACGACCCTCGATAACAAGACAACCTCAATAACACGACAACCTCAATAACACGACAACCTCAATAACACGAATAACACGACCCTCCCCCCACAAGTGCAATTTTCAAATCCCCTTGAGATTGCCATAAAACATCAAAAATTAATACAATTAACATTAAATTAATCTCTATTATTATGCAAACAACCTCAATAAGGTTTTTTTTCAAATTAACAACGTAACCCAGAACCTCTATAACAAGTCGTTTTGAGAAGTCAACCTCTATAACGCGACTCGAGCACGACACCTCGACACGACCCTCGATAACACGACAACCTCAATTACACGACAACCTCAATAACACGAATAACACGACCCTCCCCCCACAAGTGCAATTTTCAAATCCCCTTGAGATTGCCATAAAACATCAAAAATTAATATAATTAACATTAAATTAATCTCTATTATTATCCAAACAACCTCAATAAGGTTTTTTTTCTAATTAACAACGTAACCCAGAACCTCTATAACAAGTCGTTTAGAGATGTCAACCTCTATAACGCGACTCGAGCACGACACCTCGACACGACCCTCGATAACACGACAACCTCAATAACACGACAACCTCAATAACACGAATAACACGACCCTCCCCCCACAAGTGCAATTTTCAAATCCCCTTGAGATTGCCATAAAACATCAAAAATTAATATAATTAACATTAAATTAATCTCTATTATTATCTAAACAACCTCAATAAGGTTTTTTTTCTAATTAACAACGTAACCCAGAACCTCTATAACAAGTCGTTTTGAGAAGTCAACCTCTATAACGCGACTCGAGCACGACACCTCGACACGACCCTCGATGACCCGACCCTCGATAACACGACCCTCGACCCTCGACTTGTTCAAGATACCCATTCCTTACAGGAATGGGTATCTTGAACAAGTCTGTCGTTGAACACGACCCTCGATAACACGACCCTCGATAACAAGACAACCTCAATAACACGACAACCTCAATAACACGACAACCTCAATAACACGAATAACACGACCCTCCCCCCACAAGTGCAATTTTCAAATCCCCTTGAGATTGCCATAAAACATCAAAAATTAATACAATTAACATTAAATTAATCTCTATTATTATGCAAACAACCTCAATAAGGTTTTTTTTCAAATTAACAACGTAACCCAGAACCTCTATAACAAGTCGTTTTGAGAAGTCAACCTCTATAACGCGACTCGAGCACGACACCTCGACACGACCCTCGATAACACGACAACCTCAATTACACGACAACCGACAACCTCAATAACACGAATAACACGACCCTCCCCCCACAAGTGCAATTTTCAAATCCCCTTGAGATTGCCATAAAACATCAAAAATTAATATAATTAACATTAAATTAATCTCTATTATTATCCAAACAACCTCAATAAGGTTTTTTTTCTAATTAACAACGTAACCCAGAACCTCTATAACAAGTCGTTTTGAGATGTCAACCTCTATAACGCGACTCGAGCACGACACCTCGACACGACCCTCGATAACACGACAACCTCAATAACACGACAACCTCAATAACACGAATAACACGACCCTCCCCCCACAAGTGCAATTTTCAAATCCCCTTGAGATTGCCATAAAACATCAAAAATTTATATAATTAACATTAAATTAATCTCTATTATTATCTAAACAACCTCAATAAGGTTTTTTTTCTAATTAACAACGTAACCCAGAACCTTTATAACAAGTCGTTTTGAGAAGTCAACCTCTATAACAGGACTCGAGCACGACACCTCGACACGACCCTCGATGACCCGACCCTCGATAACACGACCCTCGACCCTCGACTTGTTCAAGATACCCATTCCTTACAGGAATGGGTATCTTGAACAAGCCTGTCGTTGAACACGACCCTCGATAACACGACCCTCGATAACAAGACAACCTCAATAACACGACAACCTCAATAACACGACAACCTCAATAACACGAATAACACGACCCTCCCCCCCACAAGTGCAATTTTCAAATCCCCTTGAGATTGCCATAAAACATTAAAAATTAATACAATTAACATTAAATTAATCTCTATTATTATGCAAACAACCTCAATAAGGTTTTTTTTCAAATTAACAACGTAACCCAGAACCTCTATAACAAGTCGTTTTGAGAAGTCAACCTCTATAACGCGACTCGAGCACGACACCTCGACACGACCCTCGATAACACGACAACCTCAATTACACGACAACCTCAATAACACGAATAACACGACCCTCCCCCCACAAGTGCAATTTTCAAATCCCCTTGAGATTGCCATAAAACATCAAAAATTAATATAATTAACATTAAATTAATCTCTATTATTATCCAAACAACCTCAATAAGGTTTTTTTTCTAATTAAAAACGTAACCCAGAACCTCTATAACAAGTCGTTTAGAGATGTCAACCTCTATAACGCGACTCGAGCACGACACCTCGACACGACCCTCGATAACACGACAACCTCAATAACACGACAACCTCAATAACACGAATAACACGACCCTCCCCCCACAAGTGCAATTTTCAAATCCCCTTGAGATTGCCATAAAACATCAAAAATTAATATAATTAACATTAAATTAATCTCTATTATTATCTAAACAACCTCAATAAGGTTTTTTTTTCTAATTAACAACGTAACCCAGAACCTCTATAACAAGTCGTTTTGAGAAGTCAACCTCTATAACGCGACTCGAGCACGACACCTCGACACGACCCTCGATGACCCGACCCTCGATAACACGACTCTCGACAACACGACCCTCGACCCTCGACTTGTTCAAGATACCCATTCCTTACAGGAATGGGTATCTTGAACAAGTCTAGACTTGAAAACCCTGCCCATTAACCTCGATAACACGACTGATAGCCAAAATAACCTTGATAACACAACCCTCAACAAAAAGAGCACCTCAATAACAAGACTGTTTCCATAATCCCCTAGTTAATTCTAGTACCTTTAAGAAACGAAAATGTTTAATAAATGTTTAATGTTATGTTTGTTTGCGAGGTTTGTTCCAAAACCTCGCACATAGCGAAGGAGTGTTGGTTTAATCCAAGCAATAAAAATAAAAAGAAGGAATATAAATTTGACAAAAAGAAAAAGCAACATGCAAAAATATCAAAAAGTGAATCGGAAAATGAAGAGAATGAAGAGTCTTGCGAAGTTGCATGGACTGCTACCAGCAACTATTGTAACGAGAAAACAAGGGAAAAGAAAAAAATTGGATCGTAGATAGCGGTGCAACCAGCCACATGACCAACGATAAGAAAATTATTACTAATATAAGAAGCAGTACGAGGAAAATAAGGCTGGCTGACAACAGCATCATACGAGCAGAGGGGATCGGAGAGGTCACGATTAAGAAATCAGGACAGCCCGACTACCTTCTGAGGGATGTTCTACTAGTACCTCAACTAAAGGGTAACCTCATATCTGTAATCAACCTCAATAACACGACAACCTCAATAACACGACAACCTCAATAACACGACAACCTCAATAACACGAATAACACGACCCTCCCCCCACAAGTGCAATTTTCAAATCCCCTTGAGATTGCCATAAAACATCAAAAATTAATACAATTAACATTAAATTAATCTCTATTATTATGCAAACAACCTCAATAAGGTTTTTTTTCAAATTAACAACGTAACCCAGAACCTCTATAACAAGTCGTTTTGAGAAGTCAACCTCTATAACGCGACTCGAGCACGACACCTCGACACGACCCTCGATAACACGACAACCTCAATTACACGACAACCGACAACCTCAATAACACGAATAACACGACCCTCCCCCCACAAGTGCAATTTTCAAATTCCCTTGAGATTGCCATAAAACATCAAAAATTAATATAATTAACATTAAATTAATCTCTATTATTATCCAAACAACCTCAATAAGGCTTTTTTTCTAATTAACAACGTAACCCAGAACCTCTATAACAAGTCGTTTAGAGATGTCAACCTCTATAACGCGACTCGAGCACGACACCTCGACACGACCCTCGATAACACGACAACCTCAATAACACGACAACCTCAATAACACGAATAACACGACCCTCCCCCCACAAGTGCAATTTTCAAATCCCCTTGAGATTGCCATAAAACATCAAAAATTAATATAATTAACATTAAATTAATCTCTATTATTATCTAAACAACCTCAATAAGGTTTTTTTTCTAATTAACAACGTAACCCAGAACCTCTATAACAAGTCGTTTTGAGAAGTCAACCTCTATAACGCGACTCGAGCACGACACCTCGACACGACCCTCGATGACCCGACCCTCGATAACACGACCCTCGACCCTCGACTTGTTCAAGATACCCATTCCTTACAGGAATGGGTATCTTGAACAAGTCTGTCGTTGAACACGACCCTCGATAACAAGACAACCTCAATAACACGACAACCTCAATAACACGACAACCTCAATAACACGAATAACACGACCCTCCCCCCACAAGTGCAATTTTCAAATCCCCTTGAGATTGCCATAAAACATCAAAAATTAATACAATTAACATTAAAATAATCTCTATTATTATGCAAACAACCTCAATAAGGTTTTTTTTCAAATTAACAACGTAACCCAGAACCTCTATAACAAGTCGTTTTGAGAAGTCAACCTCTATAACACGACTCGAGCACGACACCTCGACACGACCCTCGATAACACGACAACCTCAATTACACGACAACCTCAATAACACGAATAACACGACCCTCCCCCCACAAGTGCAATTTTCAAATCCCCTTGAGATTGCCATAAAACATCAAAAATTAATATAATTAACATTAAATTAATCTCTATTATTATCCAAACAACCTCAATAAGGTTTTTTTTCTAATTAACAATGTAACCCAGAACCTCTATAACAAGTCGTTTTGAGATGTCAACCTCTATAACGCGACTCGAGCACGACACCTCGACACGACCTTCGATGACCCGACCCTCGATAACACGACTCTCGACAACACGACCCTCGACCCTTGACTTGTTCAAGATACCCATTCCTTACAGGAATGGGTATCTTGAACAAGTCTAGACTTGAAAACCCTGCCCATTAACCTCGATAACACGACTGATAGCCAAAATAACCTTGATAGCACAACCCTCAACAAAAAGAGCACCTCAATAACAAGACTGTTTCCATAATCCCCTAGTTAATTCTAGTACCTTTAAGAAACGAAAATGTTTAATAAATGTTTAATGTTATGTTTGTTTGCGAGGTTTGTTCCAAAACCTCGCACATAGCGAAGGAGTGTTGGTTTAATCCAAGCAATAAAAATAAAAAGAAGGAATATAAATTTGAAAAAAAGAAAAAGATACATGCAAAAATATCAAAAAGTGAATCGGAAAATGAAGAGAATGAAGAGTCTTGCGAAGTTGCATGGACTGCTACCAGCAACTATTGTAACGAGAAAACAAGGGAAAAGAAAAAAATTGGATCGTAGATAGCGGTGCAACCAGCCACATGACCAACGATAAGAAAATTATTACTAATATAAGAAGCAGTACGAGGAAAATAAGGCTGGCTGACAACAGCATCATACGAGCAGAGGGGATCGGAGAGGTCACGATTAAGAAATCAGGACAGCCCGACTACCTTCTGAGGAATGTTCTACTAGTACCTCAACTAAAGGGTAACCTCATATCTGTAATCAAGTTAACTGAGAATGATCAGAGTGTGAGATTTGATAATGAGTGTGGAATAGTTGAGAGTGCAAATGGTCAGAGTGTTTTGAGAGCTGAACGCATAAATGAATTTTACATTGTATCTGAAAAGTGTGAATATGAGTGTGCGGCAATAGCTGGGTAAGGGGCAATAGGCCTAGGGGTAAGGGGCAATGGGCCTAGAGTAATTGGCCTTAGGCCAGAGACCATGGCCGATAATCTGGGACCTGGCAAAGGGCCTGATGTTTGTATATCTCACTAAAAGATTTAATAATGAGTTCTTAATAGTTTTCTCTTTATAGAAGTGTAGTTTCAACCCAAAAAATTTATTTATCTACTCGCGGCAGCAAAATTAAATATTACTTAACTGTTTTTAGGCTGGAAAGTAACAGTGTTTACCACTGCGTGTTAAACACGCAGTGGTAAACACCTCTTATTTGACAAGAACAGTTTATACTGTTATCTCTATCTGATCTCAATATGATTTTTTTTTTTTTTTTTTAGAATTTTTTAATATTTTATTTTTATGATTTTTTTTTCATATTTTATTTTTAAGTGTGGTACCACTTGTGTGGTAAAAAAAAAAAACCACCCCGCCAAGTCTGTGGTCCAAAAAAGTTGTGAAATCAACTATCTGTCCCGCCAAGTGATGTTGGCACTTTCTCCTGGCCTAACACTGTCAACTTAGATATTTATCAGCTTCTTCTCCTTGGCGGTGTG